>LNAC01000064.1:3424695-3643276 GCA_002007465.1 Ailurus styani
CAGCCGATGCGGGCCTCGATCCCAGGACCCTGAGATCATGACCTGAGCCGAAAGCAGAGGCTTTAACCCACTGAGCCACCCAGGCGCCCACGTAGAGAGCTTTTAATTAAGACCTCCTGATTGCTGGGTCCCACCTTCAGAGATTCTGATTTAATTGCTCTGGAATGGGTCAGAACCATTCTGTAAAATCAGGAGGTTGGCTTAGAACCAAGGCTCTCAACCTAGCTGAACATAATTGTCACATTTTGGAACCAATATTTTTTTTTTTAAGATTTTATTTATTTACTTGACACACAGAGAGAGAGATTACAAGTAGGCAGAGAGGCAGGCAGAGAGAGGGAGGAGGAAGCAGGCTCCCTGATGAGCAGGGAGCCCGATGCGGGCCTCGATCTCAGGATCCTGAGATCATGACCTGAGCTGAAGGCAGAGGCTTTAACCCACTGAGCCACCCAGGTGCCCGGAACCAACATTTTTTTTTTTAAAGATTTTATTTGTTTATTTGACACACACACAGAGAGAGAGATTACAAGTAGGCAGAGAGGCAGGCAGAGAGACAGGGAGAGGAGGAAGCAGGCTCCCTGCTGAGCAGAGAGCCTGATGCGGGCCTCGATCCCAGGATGCTGAGATCATTACCTGAGCCGAAAGCAGAGGCTTTAACCCACTGAGCCATCCAGGCGCCCTGGAACCAACATTTTAATAGGATTGCTAGGTGATGGTTATGAAGCACTGCTATAGCCGGGTAGTTCTGAAGCTTCAGCATATATGCATGAGTCACCCAAAGAACTTGTTAACAGAGACCCCTGGGTGGGCACCTGGGTGGCTCAGTTGGTTAAGCATCTGCCTTTGGCTCAGATCATGATCCCAGAGTGCTGGGATCAAATCCCGTATCCTGCTCCTTGCTCATCAGGGAGACTGCTTCTCCCTCTCCCTCTGCTGCGAGCTCTCTCTCTCTGTCAAATAAATAAATAGAATCTTTAAAAAATGGATTCCTGGGCTTTACCTGGATATCTAAAGCCAGGAGATCTGGTGTGGGGCCTGTGGATTTGCATTTCCAACAAGCTTCCTCCCAGGTGATGCTCTTGCTGCAGGTTTGAGACCCCGCTTTGAATTAGTGTCTCTTCAATACAGTAATGATTTCCTATCCGTTTTGATACTTTCCTGACCTCCTTTGCATGGTGTGGCTTTTTTCTCTGCTACTTCACTGATAAATCTACCCCATTAGCCCACGTGACCAACTAATATACGTCTTAGAAGTATCGTGTCAGGAGCACCTATTCTGATAACATGGAAACATGTGTACAAATAATGTTTGTGCATTTGAGAGGTAAGTGGCCAGATAGAGAAAGTGGTGTGGTTAATGAAAGGAACTTGAGGGTGCCTGGGTGGTACAGTGGGTTAAAGCCTCTGCCTTCGGCTCGGTCATGATCTCAGGGTCCTGGGATCGAGTCCTACATCGGGCTCCCTCCTCAGTGGGGAGCCTGCTTCCTCCTCTCTCTCTGCCTGCCTCTCTGCCTACTTGTGATCTCTCTCTCTGTCAAATAAATAAATATATCTTAAAAAAAAAAAAAAAAGGAACTTGAAGGAGAGCAATGCCAGAGGAGTGGTGAGACATTGATCTCAGCTCGAGTCTTGATCTCAGGATCTTGAGTCCAAGCCCCACTTTGGGCTCCACACTGGTTGTGGGTGCTGCTTAAAAAGTTAAGGTGTAATTTATAAACAATAACGTTTACCCTTCTTAGTGTACAGTTTTGTGAATTTTGACAGACATTTTCATCATGTAACTGCCATCACAATCACAATATAGAAGAGTTCCTTTACCTACTGCCCCCCTACGGGGTCCTTTTATTAGTTTCTTCTCCATCAAGGGTTTTCTGGATTTCTTTCTAGTTTTCACCCAAGCCAGAAAGGCCTAAAATTCTAACTTAGGCTTTTCTCTGTATAAGACATTTATTTTTTTTAATTTTTTTTAAAGATTTTTAAATTTATTTGATGGAGAGAGACACAGTGAGAGAAGGAACACAAGCAGGGGGATCGAGAGAGGGAGAAGCAGGCTCCCTGCCTAGCAGGGAGCCCAATGCGATGCGGGGGCTCTATCCCAGGACCCTGGGATCTGACCTGAGCTGAAGGCAGATGCTTAACGACTGAGCCACCCAGGCGCACTTTTTTTTTTTTTTAATTTTAAGAAAACTTGTTTCATTGTGGTAAAAAACATGTAAAAACATGTAAAATTTACCACCTTAACCATTTTCAAATGTATACTTAAGTAGTAAGTATATTTGCATTGTTGTGAAACAGATCTCCAGAACTTTTTATCTTGCAGATTTGAAACCACATACCCATTAAACCACTCCCCTTCTCCTCCTGAGACCCCTGGTAACCACCATTCTACATTCTGTTTTTATGAATTTGACCACTTTGTATGATACTTTTAATAAGTTCAGCCCCCAGGGTACCGTAACTCATTTATTGAGTGTTGTTTAATGTCACACTGTGTTCCGAATGACTATAGTAGATGTGAGCCCTGCTACGTAGGAAGTTATGTGTAAACCATACTTAAGTAATTAATTTTATTTACGGAATTCTTAAAAAAATATCAGTAGTTTTTAGGCATCTCGAGTGTATGTAAGATTTTATTGTCCTGGATAATTAAACATCACAAATATATTCCTTGCTGTCCGGTAACATATATTACATTCCAATAGAAGTTGACATCTTTGATGTTTATTTTTCAATTTATGAAAATAACAGAACTACTGTAGATTTGGAAACTGAAGACAAATGACTTTTTTTTAAAGGTCTTTATTCATTTATTTGAGAGAGGGCATGGGGGCGGGGGAAGGGGCAGAAACAGACGCCTTCCTGAGCAGGGACCCTGAGATCATGACCTGAGCTGAAGGCAGACACTTAACCAACTGAGCCACCCAGGGACTCCGTAGACAAATCACTTCTGATCTCACCTACTAGACAACTATTACTTATTTTTGTCTTGTGAATTTTTAATTTTAATGTACTTATACTTTTGTATTCTGATTATTTCTTTTAACATCTTCATCACATTTTTCCATGTGTGTCACAATTTCATAGTCCTTACTTTTAAGTGTTCTGTGATGTTACATTTATGTCTATCCCATACTCAGACCATTGTTTCTTTCTCCTACATTTGAACCCTTAAGTGTTTATACTTTTTTGATTTGTGCGTGTGGCTTTTACCAAATAGTTAACCCTTACCATAAATAACATTTAAGAATGGGAATAATAACCACAAAAACAAAATGTCCAAAAATGGAAGGAGATAGTTTTGTTAAGATATAGGTCTTTATTATGGACCAGGGGTATCCTTGCTTCCTTTCCCTGCCCTACCACCCCCATTCCCCAGCCCTCTACTCCCATCCCTCAAATGTATTAAAACGTATGCAGTTATAGAATAAAGAAAAGTTTTTGTGAACTTCTCCCTCTAGGAAACAACCTTCTTTCACAGTGCTGTGAATAAGGATATACAAGCCTTTGGCCTTTCTTTTCTTCTATTCTAAAGCATTGTAGGGGTTTCAGCCTGCGATTATATAAAAGCGGGAGTTTAGGAAGCAGTACATTTTTATTCTAGTGGGAAGCATGGTAGGTGGAAAAGTGAGAGAAGAAATCCTCTAGTGATAAAAACAAATTTAAGGTGGATGGGCAGAGCTATGCTTTATTCTCTGGCCTTTTTTTTTCCACCTTCATATTGCTTATTTTTCACTTTGTGTATTATTTTACCACTCTTTAGAAAGAGGAATCCAATTTATTACAACGTCCTAAATCTCCTAAGAAACCACCTCAAGTAAAAACAGCAGTTCAAAAGCCGTGGAGGAGCAAGTCTTTGTATCTAATTTCTTCGAAGGACAATGTGATCGAGAAAGGGTAAGTGCACCTTTTTATGAGTCAAGTGTTATTCGGCAATGGTAAGATTTTTGAGGAGTTGAAAAATTAAATAGAAATTGAAAACTGAATACATTGATTTTTTTTTTTATATAGGAGTTCCTTATATTTCAGTGATAGGTATTAGAGTCATGCACACGCTGAATGAGGAGCAGAACTCCGGATATTAGTCATTTGAAATAGATAGCGCCTCTGATCTCCACTCTTACAAGCTGTATGGTCAAAAGACTTCTGAGAAGATTTCCTTCCAGTTCCTACTTGGCCCTGTTCTGTAGTTCAGTATTTCTCAAACTTGCAAACTCATGAGACTCTCAAGAGTTTTGTCATTAGTTAACACAGCATAAATTACCTTGTTTAGATTTGCCCACATATGTACTCTTTTCACTCTTCTTTATTTTAAATGGGATTATTTTCCTTCAACCTAAAAAAATACCCTTTGGTGTTAAGTTTGGTATGGGATCTGCCGGTCCCACTAATTCGTTACTTCATTTTTATTCTTTTTTTTCCTTTGAGATAGAAGTCACATAACATGAAATTTACCATTTTTAACTTATCTTTAATGTGGTTTTTTTGTTTGTCTGTTTTTGTTTTTGTTTTTTTGTAGACTGTGCCAAGGGTCAGCCTGAGGTAAAACTTAGGGTCTTCTTAGGTCTTTTCTAGTGTGTGCCCTTTCCTGGGCATGTGTGATCACTTTCTAATTTTTCCCTGCACATGCATTTTGTTATTGAATGTCCTAATCTTTCATATCTAGCTTCTGAAAGGAGGAAAAAGAGAAAAAGAGAAAAATGAAGTAAAAAGGGCAGTGTCTCTTTAAATTTCCTGGAAGTCACTTCAGCCTGAAGGGGACTGGGCTGGCAACTAAGAGAAGAGGAGCAACCACATGGGCCATGTGCCTCATCTGCACCTCTGTGATCCGCAGCAGCAATCACACATCAGAGCTCAGGTCCCTGAGATTTGGTAGACAGAGTCTTCTCTGCCCACCCTGGCTCTTGCAGCTGTATGCAGAATGCTCCAGAACACAGGCACAGCTGTCTGCCACAGGGCTGGGCTGGGGGAAGGTTAGCTGCTGCTGTTGAGCCAGCAACTCTAATTGACCAAAATGAACCACAATTTACTCTCCAAGCCTTGCCCTGGAAGTTGAAAGCCATAAGTAAAGACTCCAGGGTTCCAAAATAGTTACTTTAGATTCTGCCAGGGAAACTGTATTCTGTGTGGGGAAGCAGGTTCCTCATGCTTCCTACTCTGACATCTTCCCAGAATCCTCACCTCTGGGAATTTTTTTCCTCAATGAGTTTTGGCCCCAGAATCCTTTTTAAAATATTATTATTATTATTATTATTATTATTATTATTATTATATCATTATTATTAATTTTAACTCCAGCATATTTAACTTACAGTATTATATTAGTTTCCGTTTATAGAAGTTTATAGTGATTGGATAGTTCCATTTATTACTCACTGTTCACCAAGATAAGTGTACTCTTAAAAAAAGTGTACTCTTCATCTCCTCACCTATTTCACCCATCCCCCCACCCACCTCTGTAATCATCAGTTTATTCTCTATAGGTAAGGGTCTGTTTCTTTAGTTTGTCTCTTTTTTCCTTTGTTTGTTTTGTTTCTAAAATTCCACATATGAGTGAAATCATAGTATTCGTCTTTCTCTGACTGACTTATTTCATTCAGCATTATACTCTCTAGATCTGTCTGTGTTGTTGCAAATAGCAAGATGTCACTCTTTTCTATGGCTGAGTAATATTCCATTGTAAATATAAACCACTTCTTTTTTTATATTGTCAGTTATATTACCTTTTTAAAAGTTTTTTATTTTAATTCCAGTATAGTTAATATACAGTGATATATTAGTTTCAGGTATACAATATAGTGATTCAACAATTCTATACATTACTCAGTGCTCATCGTTATAAGAGTACTTTTTAATCCTCAACATCTATTTCACCCATCCCCCCACCCACCTCTCCTCTGGTAACCATCAGTTTGTTTTCTATAATTAAGAGTGTGTTTCTTGATTTGTCTCTCTCTTTTTTTCTTTGCATTTCTTTGTGTTGTTTCTTAAATTCCACACACGAGTAAAATCATTTGGTATTTGTCTTTCTCTGACTGCCTTATTTTGCTTAACATTTAACTCTGTAAGTCCTTCCATGTCATTGCAAATGGGAAAATTTCATTTTTTATGGCTAAGTAATATTCCACTGTGTAGGTATACCGCATCTTCTTTGTCCATTCATCTATCGTTGAACACTTGGGCTGCTTCCATAATTTGGCTATTGTATATGTACAATATACATACATTAATTAGTTTTTTTGTATTTTGGGGGTAAATATCCAAACTGCTGCATCCAACTGCTGGATCATAGAGTAGTTCTATTTTTAACTTTTTGAGGAAACTCCGTACTGTTTTCTAGAGTGGCTGGACCAGTTTACATTCTCACCAGCAGTGCAAGAGGGTTCCTTCTCCACATCTTTACCAACACTTGTTGTTTCTTGTGGTTTTGATTTTAGTCATTCTGACAGGTGTGAGGTGATATTCATTTTGATTTACATTTCCCTGATGATGAGTGATGTTGAATATTTTTTTCTTGTGTCTGTTGGTCATCTGGATGTCTTCTTTGAAAAAATGTCTGTTCATGTCTTCTGCCCATTTTTAAATTGGATTCTTTGTTTTTTTGGTTTTGAGTTGTATCAGTTACTTATATACTTTTGATACCAACCCTTTATCAGATATCTCATTTGCAAATATCTTCTTCATTCAGTAGGTTGTCTTTTAGTTTTGTTGTTTGCTTGTTTTTTTCTGTGCAGAAACTTCTTATTTTGATATAGTCCCAATAGTTTTTTTTGCTTTTGTTTCCTTGCCTCAAGAGTCATATCCAGAAAAATGCGATTATGGCCAATATCTGAGAAATTACTGCTTGTGCTGTCTTGTAGGAGTTGCATGGTTTTAGGTCTCACATTTTGGTCCTTAATCCATTTTGAGTTTATTTTTGTGTATGGTGTAGGAAAGTGGTACAGTTTCATTCTTTTGCATGTAGCTATCCTATTTTCTCAACACCACTTGTTGAAGAGAATGTTTTTTTCCTATTGCATGTTCTTTGCTTTTTTGTCAAAGATTAATTGAGCATGTAATTGTGGGCTTATTTCTTTTGGCCCCAAAATTCTTAACTACATTGTTAGCACTCAGATTTCTTTTAGCAGATTAATTTTTTGTATTTTTCAGTTTATCTAGTTGGGAAAGGGAGACTTTGTCTAAATCACCCTGTATGCTGTTTCCAAAAATAGCAGTTAATGAGCTTTGGTGTAATTTGCTTGCATTATATCAATTCTTACTGCATCCCTATGAAGAAAGCATTATCTTAATTT
Source organism: Ailurus styani (assembly GCA_002007465.1). NCBI lineage: Eukaryota > Metazoa > Chordata > Mammalia > Carnivora > Ailuridae > Ailurus > Ailurus styani. The sequence continues at coordinate 3,431,985 of LNAC01000064.1, forward strand.
TTCAAGTGGTAAAGATATATAAATATGAATTGAGAGAAAAGTTGAATTTTGAAAACTATGAATTATTTTTATATTTGTTGTGGCTAGAGTATAGAGTATTACAGTGAAAAGGCAAGATACAAGCTAAAACAATAAATGGGGTTCAGATAGTGAATTTTTTGTGTGTCATATTAGGGAATTTGGAGATTATTTTCTGTGCAATGGAAAACATCTAGAATTTTTTTGTGTCACTAAAATTAAATTATTTTATTTTCAAAATTGGAAATATTTGCATACTTCAAAATTAGTAACATGCTATCCACTTATTCTATACCTTTGTTTTTACTGAATTCATTGGAGAAGGTGTTTCATAGCAGTATATGCTATCTATTACTACATAATAGATATACTATAATCTGTTTTTTCTGTTGTTTCTTGTTCTTGTAATCTTCTCTCTCTTTATGTCTGGTTATCTTTAATTTTATGCCAAGCTTGTATTTGTATTCTATTGAGGGACATGGACAGTATTTCCAATATTTTTCATTATTAAAAATAATGTTACAAGGGATATTCTTATACATTTGCTGTATTTCATGTATGGATAAGTCTGCAAGATCAATTTCTCAAAGAATTTCTAAATCAAAGTTCATGTAATTTAAAAATTGTTTTAGATATCATTAAATTATATTTCATAAGAGTTGTAACAATATACTCCTTTCAGCGTGTAAGAGAGCATTCAAGCCACTCTGTGTCTTTTAATTGGAGAGTTTAGTCCATTTACATTTAAAATAATTATTGATAGGTATGGGCTTATTGTCATTTTATTAATTGCTTTCTGGCTATTTTGTAATTCCCTTGTTCCTTTTTTTCTTGCTCTTTTCCTTTGTGATTTGATAATTTTCTGAAACAGGAAGCAATATTTTTTTTTGAAAGATTTTATTTATTTGACAGAGAAAGGGAGATCACAAGTAGGCTGAGAAGCAGGCAGAAAGAAAGGAGGAAGCAGACTCCCCACTGAGCAGGGAGCCGGATGTGGGCCTTGATCCCAGGACCCTGAGATCATGACCTGAACTGAAGGCAGAGGCTTTAACCCACTGAGCCACCCAGGCGCCCAGGAATCAATATTTTTAAGGTGGAGGAGACTTGAGCCTGTTTATATGCCTAGGGTAGTATCTAGTGGAAAGGGAAAAGTTAAAAGATCCATGAGAGAAGGAAGAAGTTCTGTATTTTCAAAGGGTAATGAAGGAAGGATTCAAGAACAAAGGCCATGACATTAATGGTAGATAGGAGATAGGATACTTTCTCCTGAGACAGGATGGAAGGAAATAAGGATAGGTGTAGGTGGATATATTTGTTGCTAGTAATTTAAGAGTGTTCAGCTGAAAATAACAGAAAACCTGACTAACAATGACTTAGACAAATTGGGCTTCTTTTTCTCACAGAACAAGAAATCTGAGGGTAGGCAACTGCCAGTATTGAGACTGGAAGTATTAGGTCCTGAATTTTTGTAATGTTCTTGGCATTCTTTCATATTCATTGGTGTTACACCTCCTGATATCAGGCTTTCAAATCATAAAGAAGAAAGGGCAGTTTTCCTTAATCCTTTCCCCTTGGTCAGGAAAGCAAGCTTTCTTAGAAGCCCCCCAGCAGACTTTGTTTTGTATCTCATTGGTCATAACTGTGTTACATGACCATCCGTCTCTGCATGTCGGTCTTAGAAAATGAGTATTTAGCTTTCTCAGTATCTTAGTGGTGCTGGTTATAGAGGCATGTCACTGGGAATGAGTGCTGAGTTAGCCAGTCAGTCAACAGTGTCTACTGCATCGGGGAGTGGAAATAGAAGCACGTCGTACCTACCTTTGGTCTGAGAAGAAACTGCAAAGCTATCCACTGGTGGATTGGAGTGCAGATATATTGGTGAGGTGGATCAGTATGTTTTATGGAGCTGGAAAGTAAGGCTCAGAATAATTATAGTGAGAAATGGAGAGGGAGCTGGATAAGAAAATATAAAAAGATAATGTCTCAAGTCAGTAGTCTAACTTCATAGCCTTGCATTATCTCACCCCACACTACCACATGTAAATCCTTATGAATCCCACCTGTTGTGATGATTAAATATGATCATGTGAATTGTATTTAGCACAGTGTTTGATATGTGTTATGTAGTGTTTACTTAACTGTTAGTGTCCTCTTGCCCGAAGCAAATTAATTAACTTGCTGCCTTTTGAACAAGGCTTTCCCTACCTTCTTTCACATATTGCTCACTATTCTCCCCATCTAAAGAACCCCTCTAAACACACACACACACACACACACACACACACACACACACACACACACACACAGTGCATCTACCTATTTTTCAGGGAAAATCTCATTTTTTTTAAAGATTTTATTTATTCATTTGACACAGAGAGAGAGATTACAAGTAGGCAGAGAGAGAGGAGAGAGGAGGAAGCAGGCTCCCTGCTGAGCAGAGAGCCCGATGTGGGCCTCGATCCCAGGACCCTGGGATCATGACCTGAGCCGAAGGCAGCGGCTTTAACCCACTGAGCCACCCAGGCGCCCGAAAATCTCATTTTTTTAATTACTAATATAGCTCAAAGGGACTTCTCATTGTTATCCATCCCAATCATTTGACATCTATAATATATCCTTGAATTCATTCAACCAGCAGTTACTGAGAGTTCTTTCTGTAGGACTATACTTCATTTTCTCAACCACTTCTTAAACCTGGACCTGATAACTTGCACTTTTTTCCCCCTATTCTCTCACAGTGCTCAAATGCATTCCTAAGATTTGGTGCCATGTGTACCAAAGGTGCTCAATATATATTGATCAATGAGTTCTTATCCTTATAATTCAGGTTGAGGCACAGCTCAGAAAGCAGCAAAGTTATTCGCTTAACATCTTTTACTGACATTTCTGAATGTCTGAAGCCCCAGCTGGAAAGAAGATACACTTACACAGAAGAACCTTTGGTAAGTATTTTGAGAACTGATTTATCTGATTCTTCATTTAACTGACCTGTGTCCCCTGATTTTAGAGAATTTTTATTGACTTACCATAGTATTTTTTCTCTACTAAACACATTTTATTTTTTCCTTCCAAAAAGATTTTTTTTTAAAGATTTTATTTATTTATTTGACACAGAGAGAGAGATTACAAGTAGGCAGAAAGGCAGGCAGAGAGACAGGGAGAGGAGGAAGCAGGCTCCCTGCTGAGCAGAGAGCCCGATGCGGGCCTCGATCCCAGGATGCTGAGATCATGACCTGAGCCGAAAGCAGAAGCTTTAACCCACTGAGCCACCCAGGCGCCCTTTATCCAAAAATTTTCTGTGTTTCCTTTTGTAGTACCATGTTGCTATATGCTCCATTGATTACTATCTTCAAAAACAGCTGTCTTCTGATTTTGGTGTGAGAATACCTTAGATACAAAATAAGATCATCTATTATTTTTATTAAATTGCAAATATTTGATAAAAAATAATGTTTGGGGTGCCTGGGTAGCTCAGTGGGTTAAGGCCTCTGCCTTCGGCTCAGGTCATGATCTCAGGGTCCAGGGATCAAGGCCCGCCCCGCATCAGGCTCCCTGCTCGGCAGGGAGCCTGCTTCCTCCTCTCTCTCTGCCTGCCTCTCAACCTACTTGTGATCTCTCTCTGTCAAATAAATAAATAAATAAAATCTTAAAAAAAAAAGTTTGATGTTATGTTTTGGAAACAGAATATTTATAAAGCAGAGCATTTCCAGTGTGTGGCTACCTTGATAATGTGGATTATCTACACCAGTTATGGAAGACAATTTTACATTCCCTAAGGATTATACTTTAGATAGAAACTTTGGTAGCCCCAATATAGTCTGAACACTTAGCTATAATTTTGTATAACTTTTTATTTTATTCTAAGCAAACATTTCTCCTTTTCTTCCAACAAGGCCTTTTTCTCCTACCAAAATAATGTTGTGTTTTTTTCAGTTTTTGGAATGCCAACAGTTAAACATCGTAAAAACATTAAAATCTCACTTTAGAATATGTTTGGTAGAGGGATAAAGACAGAGGCAGAAAGACGCTATAACATTACCTTAAATTGTTCGTGCCACAGTTATCTTAAGATTACAAAGAAGTCTGAGTTCCACACAGCAAATACCAAACAGTTCCTGTGAACAGTAGATGCCTATTCGTATTTTAAAGTCATTCTTATGCTTGGGGAAGTAGCCAGCTTTCTGTGTTTTCAAGAATGGTATTAGGGTTGCCAGCATTGTTGGCAGAGAGGCCCCAAAATAACAGAGTTTTATGAGAACTTATATTACCATTTACATTCTGAAGGCCATGACCTATACAGGGGGAGACTGTCCAAGGAGGAGCCCCCTGAGGACAGTTAATGAGCTGCACTGAGAGGCCTTGAAGATGGTTCTTTTTAGAACTCTCCTGTAGCCATTATAGCATCACCTCAAGGCTAAAATAACAGTAAAATATATAGGAACGAGGTCACCAACAGAGATTTGGAAGACTCCTAAAATGGTATCGCTATGCCTGAAACATGAAAATAGTAGAGGTTGAGAATTTGCCCTAACATTAAGTTTGAAATCAGATTGGTTTACAGTCGAATGCTGTCCGCTGCTGTTGCTGGCGCCGTAAATGACTCTTAAATGACAGTCATATGCAAACATACTGCATTAATTACTTATATGGGACAAAAAAATTTAAAAAGTCCAACAGGAAAATGACAGCCTGGCAGAATTTATGAAACCCTGTTGTACAGTGTCATAAAAAAAATCCCCATGTTTCTGGGTGGATCATGGATTTCTGTTTTGTTATCTAGGTTAAAACCACGGCAGATGGTGCCTTGGGAGGATTTGACATGGAAAATTTGTTGCAGTCTTTGTACGTGGAGAATAGAGCTGGATTCTTCTTTACTAAGTTCTGTGAGCATTCAGGAAATAAGGTAGAACATAATGATTTTAAATCTAATTTTATGCCTTTACCTCATTTTAATATAAGAGAAGTTGAAGTAATTCAGGTCAAATAATTACATTGGATGTTAAAATTCCCATTTCTTCTGGTAGGAAATTTTATGCTAAATATTTAGTAAAAATGTAAACGTCTCAATTGTAATTCTCTTGGTTCACTATCCTACTAGAATTACAAAAAAAAGTAAAGGATTGACTTGCATTAATTTTTTTAGAAATTTATTTATTTATTTTATACAGAGTGAGAGAAAGAGCGTACCAGCAGGGGGGAGGGGCAGAGGGAAGAGAGGGAGGGAGAGAATCCTGAAGCAGACTCCCCACTGAGCACGGAGCCAGACATGGAGCTTGATCCCAGGACCCAGAGATCATGACCTGAGTTGAAATCGAGTTGGGCACTTAACTGAGCCACCCAGGTGCCCCTTGACTTGCATTGTTAACAATATTTTGTTCTCATGTAATTTTGTTTCCGTGTAATATATATTAAATTCGGAGTTGATTTCTTTCTTTCTTTTTTTTTTTAAAGACTATTTATTTGTCAGAGTGAGAGATTACAAGTAGGCAGAAAGGCAGGGAGAGAGGGGAGGAAGCAGGCTCCCCGCCAAGCAGAGAGCCTGATGCAGGCCTCCATCCCAGGACCCTGAGATCATGACCTGAGCCGAAGGCAGAGGCTTTAACCCACTGAGCCACCCAGGCTCCCTCGGAGTTGATTTCTATGAATCCCTTAATTTTCATTTTTAGTAGCTCTTACAATTAGAAGTTGCAATGGATAGTGGAAAACTCATTGCCAGTTTTGTTTTGTTTTCATTTTGCTTAAATGTAAAATATTTCACTAGCTCAAATATTAGAGTAGTGTTTGGTTTTAGTATGATATATATTTGTCCATATATATCCAAATACCTCCAGATTTTGGTTTCATGCCAGAAATATGTGATTACTCTTTAATTGTTAACTAGCTTGCTTCCCGTTTTAATGGCTAATTATGTAAGAAGCGTACATGCAAAAATATTTTAGTGACAATACCAATAAATATTTTGTATGCTGCCAGTATTTAATGGAAGAAAAGACCATCTTAAATTGAACCTGATTTACGGTAACACCAAGGAGCTAGACAATTATTTATATTTGAAATTAGAGCTTTAGTAACTGGGTGGTAGTGATTTATGTATTTTTTGACATCTACAGTTGTGGAAGAACGGTGTGTACTTTTGGTTTGACCTACAGGCTTATCATCAGCTTTTCTACCAAGAAACACTTCACCCTTTTAAAGTATGCAAGCAAGCCCAAGTAAGTAGTAACTAATGATGGTTCAATGTGCAGCTCTAAGTACACAAAGAAATGAAAAAGTTGTGTCCAGCTCCAAACAAGAGAAATCTGAGACTACAGGCAAAAAGGCAGCAGTTAAATTGTTGGCATGGGATTACTTCATTTAAATGTCGGTAGAATATTGTTTTATAATCTGATTTGTGGGTTTCCATTTTATCTACTTTATTTGATTTGCTTTATTTTCTCTTTGCTGGCAGTGACTTGTTCTGCCAATAAGGGACATCCCATATTTTTTGTAATTTATGTCTTTTTGGTTTCGTTGTGAGTGATTTAAAAGAGAACCCTGAGAGAGGACTTGTCATGAATCATTGAAGTGATGGGGAGCAGAGGCATAGACCAGAGCCGTTCTCCGAGCTTACTGCAGGAATCAGCTGTTGGACGTACTCAGCCTGGTGACCTTCTCGAGGGTGGGAAAGGATGTTGACTGTGGGGTGTAGGCTCCATGTCATCCCCTGTGCTTCTGTACTACACACCATGTAAGACAGAGACTGAGAGGTGGAGGAAAGAACATCTCAAGTCCACCCCGAAACAGAATAGAGGAGGAGGAACAGAGGATTCTCTGCAAAGGGAGACAGAATCAGTGGCCTCTTTTGAGGGGGGAGAAGGAAAAAGAATAGAATTATGACTCAAGCTGACTTAATCTTTTCTGTTTTTTTATTCTTAGGATCTTAATGATCCTTTTTTTTCCTCCAAAGATTTTATTTATTTATTTGAGAGAGAGAGAGAGAACATAAGCAGGGTGGTGGGCAGAAGGAGAAGCAGAAGCAGACTCTTTGCTGACCAGGGAGCCCAACACGGGGCTTGATCCCAGGACCCTGAGATCATGACTTGATCCCAGGGCAGACACTTAACCAACTGAGCCACCCTGGGGCCCCAGGATCTTATGATCTCTTATGGAGAGAAGTCTTCAAGCCTAGAAAACCACTAATCACTTCTGTATCTGTTGACCACCTAAGTGGTTCTTATAAGCTGGAATAACCCCATTCAGGAGACCCTCTCCCCAGATGATGCAGAGATAAGTTTTGTCATATTGTGTATTACCTCATACTCCTATTCAGGATCTCAGAGAGTGCTGCTGCTGGATGTTTGTTGTTACTTCCACCACCTGGACTCTGGTGTTGTAAATCAGCTGACAGAGCTTTGTACTTCTTAACAGTGTACTTCAGCTGCTACCCAGCCTGGATCTGGCTCCATGCGATCATGAAGTTATAGCCCTAATTTGCCAGTACCATTTTTTGAGACCACACATTGGGCTCTTTTGCTTGTTTGTCCTTGACCCGTGGGTCTCTACTTCTCCTCCTCCCCCTGACTTTTTGCTCCTGCCTGGAAAAGTGCCATCTGTTATTTATTATGTTTTCACTACTGCAAACCCCACTCCTCCAAATATCTTCAGCTGCTCTAGCAAGTGGGTTCTTTGTTGTTGTTGTAGTCACCATATTTCCATGCACTTGTAAAAGTGGAAATTCTATTTAAGTTTGGTAGACTTACTAGTTCTTAGTAATGATATTATTCTATGTGCTGTAGAAGTATTATGAAACAGGATACAGCCAAGTTTTGATTATTCTGAGATGGATTATTCTGTTTGGGGATCAACAAGGTCTGTAAGCTTTTTATCCTCCTCTAGATTATCTTCTAGACATTTTTTAAAAAATAGAAGTATAATTAGCATACAACGTTAGATTTATTTCAGGTGTATAACATAATGATTCAACAGTTTTGTACATTCCTCAGCACTCATCATTTTAAGTGTAGTCACACCCATCACCAAACAACATTATTACAACGTTACTGACTCTATTCCCTATACTCTGCGTCTCATCTTCATGACTTTTTGTAACTGGAAGTTTCTATCTCTTCATTGCCTTTGTCTATTTTATTCACCGCCCACTCACCTCCCCCCCAGCAACTACCAATTTGTTTTTGTGTTTAAGAATCTGTTTTCTTGTTGTTTGTTCATTTTGTTTTTTAGATTCCACATAAAAGGATGGCCCCTAGAGGGTGTTATGCTAAGTGAAATAAGCCAGACAGAGAAAGAGAAATACCATATGCATTCACTTATTCTTCCCTAGGTTATCTTTTGGGGAGTCACAGCAGGTGGGAAGAGGGGAACAATGGAGACAGTTGCCTTCAGGTCAATAGAGGGAAACTTTTTTGGCTTGTTTGCCTTTTACATCTATGGTTACTTTATTTTTTGGTTAATGGAAACAATTGTGTAGATTGATTTAGGTTTTAATTATCCAAGATTTCTGTGCCTCTAGATATAAGAATTGCCTCTAATACTATAATCCTATGGATTTGTTTGACAGTATGAAATAGCATTCATTTTTTTTCATTAAAAAAAGGGATACAGGTCTGTGATTCATCAGTCTTACACAATTCACAGCACTCACCATAGCATATACCCTCCCCAATGTCCATCACCCAGCCACCCTATCCCTGCCACCCCGCCTCCCCTCCAGCAACCCTCAGTTTGTTTCCTGAGATTCAGAGTCTCTTATGGTTTGTCTCCCTCTCTGGTTTCATCTTGTTTCATTTTTCCCTCCCTTCCCCTATGATCCTCTGTCTTGTTTCTCAATCATTTTTTTATGATAGAAATGCTGTATGGCCTTCTTCAAGAATATATTTACAGGACAGATATTTGGATCAGTACTGCTAATGGAAGAATGTAATCAGCTGGTACCTTGTTAAAATCATTGTGAACTTGATTTTATATTGTTTTTATACATCTGACAAGCTATGTAGTAGGAGACTAAGAGTTGGTTCCAAGAGATGTACATGTTTTTCTGTATCATAGTAAGCAAATTACATACCTTGAAGTTTTATTGCCTCATAAAATATTGCAGAAGTATCTGTAGGCAGACTAGATGGGGAATCAGTTTGAACTGCAATCTTGGGCACATACTGAAGATTTTACTGCATGGCTTCAAGATAGAATAGTTCAGTTAGAAGCCAGTAGAAATGGCCTTGGCAAGGAGAAAAGGAATCACTTACGATAGTGCAGAGGTAAAATCTTTGATTCTAGCGAGAGTTTGCCAGGGACCATCTACCACTGTTAAGATTTGGAGCCTAGATGGTTGCCACAGATAGTCCTGCTGCTTTTGTGATACTACATACTTGCTTCAGTGATAGAGCACTACAACAGAATGAAGCAGATCTGGGTAGCAGTGTCTTTTATGATGTCTTCCATCTTTGTTGAAATCTTTCAAAGTGTGTTCTAGCAAAAACTATGCATTTAGAATTTACCACTCTCTACAGCATATACATTGAGACTTTTTTTTTTGAAATGAACAGACAAGTATGATCATAAATATTGCACATGTTTACACATGTGTACACATACTTATTAATCACACACACGTTTAAGTGGGAAAGAAGAAGAGAGAAAAAACAGTAAAAATTAGAGCCCAGGAGAAAAATTATTTGGATGATGTAGGAATTAATACGTGGAGAGGGTAGGTAAGAATGAAATGGAAATGAGGAATAAGAGGATTTGCTTACTTTTACTACAAAGTGCTATTTAATATAAAGATATTCTTGCAACAGCCTGAGATTTTTTGCTTTATTCAATGGAATGTATATCACCTAGATCAGAGGGTATATGACATAGAAGGAAAAAAATCACAGACTTGGAGTTGAAAGAAATGAGTTTACATCATATGCTCTTATTATTATGCTAGTTAGCTGGGTAAACTTAGTCAAGTCAGTCAGTTTAATAAGCCTCAATTTCATGTCCTATAAAATGTGGGTGGTAATAATACTTTACATTTTATTTCCTTATTTCTGTTTTCACCCTTATAGTTTTAACATGCATACCAAAATTAACAAAGTCTACAATTAATCATTATCTTTATCCTCTCAAATAATTTAAGGATCTTAGAACACTTTAATTCCACCACACCTTGCCCATTTTACATATCATTTTTGTATGGCATTTAAAGATTTTTTAAATATACCTACCAAGTAGCTATCATCACTTTTGTTTTTATACCTTTGATGCTGGTGTAGATTTATTCACACACAGATTTCATGCTTACCATTGCTTTTTGCATCATACCCCTTCCTTTGGGTTTCATTTCTGAAGAATATATTTTAGTAGGTTTTTCATTAAGATTTACTAGTGGTAAAAATCAGGTTTTATTTGTCTGAAAATGTCTAATTCTTCCACCAGTCATGTAGCTGAATATAGAATTCTAGGTTGACAATTTTCTCTCAGCACTTTGAAGATATTACTCTACTGTCTTTGGGCTTCTGTTGCTCTTTTTAAAGAGTCTCCTGTTGCTCCTTTGCTTTTTCTCATCATTTGATTTTTAATCTTCTCTTAGACTTCAGTGTTCCATATTTCACGTCGGTGTGTTTACCATGATTATCTTTCTTGGGTCTAAGTGGCTTCTAGAATTTGAGGAATCATGTCTTCCATCAATTCTGGAACATCTTCAGCCATTATTTCTTTCAGTCTTTCTACTTTTCTTTTCTGTGTTGTCACATTCAGGATTCCCTATCTGGTCAAGATTGTCAATCCTATATCTCTCTTAATCTCTCTTTCAAGTTTTTCTTTTTTAAAAAATTAATTTGAGAGAGAGAGAGAGAAAGAAAGAGAGAAAGCACAAGTGAGGTGAGGGGCAGTGGGAGAAACAGACTGCCCAGTGAGCAGGGAGCCTGGTGTGGGCTCCATCTCAGGACTCTGGGATCAAGACCTGAGCTGAAGGCAGATGCCTAACTGACTGAGCCTCCCTGGTGCCCATTTTTCTGTCTTTTAACAGCTTTTTGCAGCAGCTATTTAACCCATCCATTGAGTTCAATTATTTTAAGAATTATTTTCTTATTATTAGGTATTCTACTTGTGTTTTTCAAGTCTTCCTGATGTTTTTGTCTCATTTTTCTTCATGTTTTTAATTTCTTCCTTTATGTTTTTAAGCATTTTAAACATATATTGTAGTCTGTAGCTATGTTATCTATTCCTGCATGTGAGTATTACCATAAGTTTGTGGCTTAAAATGACATGAGTTTATTATCTCACAGTTTATATAGGTAAGGAATCTGGGCACAGCTTTGCTGGGTCCTCTGCAAGACTGTCAATCAACATGTTGGTCAGGGATGTTTTCTTATCTGGAGTGCCACAGGGGCAGGGTCTGCTTCATGGTTATCAGCAGCATCTGGATCCTTGCAGCCACTGGACTGAGGAGAACTCAGTTTCTCCCTGGCTGTCAGCTAGAGGCTACCCAGCCCTGTGGCATGTAGTGTGGCCCTCTCTATGGTGGCAGGTCACAACATGGAAGATTGCTTCTCCAAAACCAGCAAGGAAGGGAGTTTCTTAGCAAGACAGGCATTACCATTGTGTGTAGCGTAGCCACATACACATAATCACATATATCTTGTCACTATTACTGTATTCTGTTGATCAGAAGCAAGCCATGCATTATATGCCCACACGAGGAGAGGATTACAAAAGGGCACGAACATTAGGAGACACTGAGAGTCTGACTGCTACAGCATCCCGTAATTCTATGATTTGTAGTTCTTGGAAGAATTAATTTTGCTATTTATTATTTTTGCCAACATGTTGGATTCCTTCTTGTATTTAATGGAAGTCTGAATTATGAGCTCTTTAGTGAGGTTTTTGCCTATGGTGTTTATACTTGGCACATTTTTAATGATGATTTCTCATCTTGGAGTTTCCTTATTTGCCAAGTGTAATCTTGAAAAACAAACTCACAGGATGGTAAATTTACAATAATGAATCCTCAGGAGTTATTCTTTTATTCTTTTGCATGGAGTCAAGGCCAAGGCAAGCAAGCTTCTGTTTTGTTTCTTAGGTTTGGTGAACGTAGATATAGGTAGTGACAGATAGAGATATACATATGCATACATTTTTTTTCCATTCTGCATTTCACATTGTGTATGCCCCTGCAAGGACCTTGGCGCATGATGACTCTTAGTATAACTTTTCCACCTACTGAGGGTCCAAGACCTTGTCTCCTGTACCCAGTGACTCTTATAACCCACGCTCTTGGGTTTGCCCCATGCTAAACCCATTGTCAGCTCATGCTTATCACACCCTGATTTTTAGTATATTCCTTAATTTTGGCCCCTGTGCTGGTTTTCCTTACTAACCCAGGCACAGGTTTAAAAGAATATTTGTTATACTTCATCCAATATTTTAGGTATTTTATAGAGAAAGGATTTTCAACGAATCTAGCCTGTCAGCATGCCAGAGAAGGAAGCAGTCATATATATTTTCTAATTTAATACCCACAGTAAACATACAGGTATTTTTATCCTATTTTTTGTAGATAAAAAGAAATCTCTGAAATGTTAACCTTGCTGAAGTTTCATAGCTAGGAACAAAATTAAGCTCAAACTTGAGATCCAGAACTGATTTCAATGCTGCACTTCGCCTCCTTTACCCTATGAAAGTTCACATGTCTACTTGACAGGACTTCTGTAAGGATTACATAAGATAATGTAGGTGGGAATACTTTGTAGTACAGACATACCTGGAGATATTTATTGTAGGTTTGGTCCAGACCACTGCGATAAAGCACGTATCACATTAAAGTGAGTCCAACAAGGGGCGCCTGGTGGTTCAGTCAGTTAAGTGCCCGACTCTTGGTTTTGGCTTAGATCATGATCTCAGGGTCATGAGATTGAGCCCTGCATAGGTGTAGAGCTTACTTAAGATTCTCTATCCATCTTCCTCTGTCCCTCCCCTCCCACTTGCATGCTCTCTTTCTCTCTCTAAAAAAATTAAATAAAATAAAATGAGTCCAGTGAATTTTTTTGGTTTCCCAGTACATATACAAGTTATGTTTACCCTACATTGCGGTCTATTAAGTGTGATAGTCTTATGTCCAAAAAACAATGTATATACCTTAATTAAAAAGTACTTTATTGCTAACAAATGCTAACCATCATCTGAGCTTTCAGCAAGTCATAATCTTTTTGCTGGTGGAGGGCCTTGCTTCGACATTGATGGCTGCTGACTGATCAGAGTGGAGGTTGCTGAAGGTTGGGTAGCTTTGTTAGATTCTTAAAACAACAGTGTAGTTCGCTGCACTGATTGACTCTTACTTTTACTTAACACTTAGAGGCCATTGTAGGGTTATTAATTGACCTAATCCTAACTGTGTGTCTCAGGAAATAGGGAGGCCTAAAGAACAGGGAGAGAGACAGGGGAATGGCACCATTGGAAGTGGTGCCGGTAGACTTGCTTCATGTGGGGTTGCCACAAACCTGCAGTTTGTAAAGAAAATGCAGTATCTGCAAAGCAAAGTAAAGTGAAGTGCAATAAGATAGGTTTTGCCTGTATATTGTAGAGCACCCTATGGAATAAGTAAATACTGTTATTAGTAGAGTCCATACTTAAGGTTCTCTCCATTACATAGATAATGGGGAAGGAAAAGAGGAACTTGAAGATATGGAAGCAAACTGGATGGAAGAGCAACAATTCCTAAATTCATAGCGGTTCATTCAATCAACACTTAGAATTTACTGAGTTTCAAAATACGCTTTATAAAAACACATTTAAAGACTATCTTTTATGATATTGTTACTTATTAATTAACATTTATTGAGAGCTGCTATGTGCCAGGCAGTATTCTATGAATAGGGACATGATTGGGACAAAGTTCTTGGCTTAGGGGTGCCTAGTGGGTCAGTCATTAAGCGTCTGCCTTCAGCTCAGGTCATGATCCCAGAGTCCTGGGATCGAGCCCCACATCGGGCTCCCTGCTCAGCAGAAAGCCTGCTTCTTCCTCTCCCACTCCCCCTGCTTGTGTTCCCGCTTTCGCTGTATCTGTCAAATAAATAAATAAAAATCTTTTTTAAAAATCCTGAAAAAAGCCAGAGGATGGGGTTAGAATCTATAGAGGAGCAAAGATAAGAATTATGTCTGTCATCTCCTCAGAAACCATGCAAAGAAGGGAATAAAGTAAAATATTTTAAGTGTCAAATAATAAAATAAAATCTTAAATAAATAATTTTTTTTAAGTTCTTGGCTTAAAGAACTCACTTTCTAGTTGGGGAGAAAAATAATTATAATTACTCAAGTACTTCAATTATATTTCAAATAAAACCAAATTAATAGCATCTTACCTGGAGATTAAGTTCTTAACTGGAAATTTGTTCTTTCTTCACCAGCAGGTAACAGTCGGTTGGTTATTGGCTTTTTTTTTCTCTTTTTTTTAAGTTATTGAGGTATAATTTACATACAGCGATATATTGGTTTCAGGTGTACAACATAGTGATTTGACAATTCTATACATTACTCAGTGCTCACTCAGTGCTCATGCAAAGTTATTACGATATTATTGACTCCACTCCCTGTATTGTATTTTCCATCTCTGTGAGTTCTTTGTAACTGGAAGTGTGTAGCTCTTAACCTTTTTTTTAAAAACCTGTTTCATCCATCCCCTCATCCAGCTCCCCTCGGGCAACCACCAGTTTGTTTAGTGTATTTACGAGTGTGTTTGTTTGTTTATTGTTTGTTTGATCATTTGTTTTTTAGATTCCACATATGAGTGAAACTGTATGGGAGTTTTCTTTATTTGTCTGACTTATTTTACTTAGCGTAATACCCTGTAGCTCCATCCATTTTGTTACAAAAGCAAGTTCTCATTCTTTTTGTGGCTGAGTAATGCTCCATTACACAAACTCAACCCCGCCCCCACATCTTCTTTATCTATTCATATACCAGTGGACATTTAGGTGGCTTCCATATCTTGGCTATTGTAAATAATGCTGCAGTGAACACGGGGATGAGTATATCTTTTTGAATTAGTGTTTTAGTTATTATTATTATTTTTTTAATAATCAGCTTCTTTTCAAATACCTGTAGGAGGAAGAGAACAGTTTCCTTTTTTTCTCGCTTTTGAGCACAAACCTTTCATCCTTTGGTCTTATTCTCACCCTGTGAAGCAATACAAAATAAATCTCTCTTCTGGGTGACAACACTTCAAACAAAAAATTTGATAATATCATGTTTTATTCAGATCAACGACTTTAGACTAAATCTCGTCTTTTCAGTATCTTTTACCATAACTAGATGAAAGCTTGACATTTGGAAGTGTCTCTCCTGACATCTCCACTCGGTAATTTGATAGGTTGGAAATATACTGGCCTAATGCTTTAGTGAGAGGCTCTGTTGCTCCTATGTGTGTACCTTCCTACAAAGAAATCACTTGATGCGAATCCCATAACAAGTAAGTCAGTCTAAGTGACTCCTCCTATCTACCTAGTCTGTATTACTATCACTGGCTTACCCTTGGGTTTACAGAATTTCACCAGAGAGAAAGAAAACACAAAATCTGAGTCAGTATATGTCATCAGACCTATATTATGCATTGGTATTTTTAGGGAAGCCATAAGTTATGATATGATAGTAAGGCAGAATTCCTTAATATATTCATTCAGCAATTATTTATTGCTATCCTTCTCATTCTCCCTGGGCCCAGATCACTTCAGTTTCCCATTGGGTGATCTTAGACACAGTGTGGAGCCAAATGAAGTTCACCCCAGGTTGGGCAGCATAATCCTACCTGAGGGGTCTGTAGGTTTGTCCGTGTATTTGACTCCTTTGCTCGTATTCCTGTCTATTACTATAGAAGCAAAAAATCATCATAAGCTGAATAGCTGTTAGATGACCAATTACAAGCACATTTTCCCTAGCCTGAAAACTTTTACTCACATTTCCACAAACATCTATCAAACATCTTGTCTATACCAGGCTCTGATCGATGGTGGGAGCACTTTGGGGAACAACACACACACAGGTGTTGCCACTCAAGTGCTATCAGGGTTCAATAAGGTACTCTTCTTCTGCCTACTTTTCCAGAAAACACTAGGAAGATTGAGAAAGGGGAGACCCTGTAGCTCTTTCCCCATAAAATTTGCATTGTCCTAACAATGTTTCTCCATGCAGTTTGAGTTAATTTTAGGTAACCAAAGCCTTGGGTGTTAACATAAATTCCTTTGAAAAAACTTATAGCACAAGAGGAGCAGTGTCAAAATTTTTTTCTGATAATCAGCTTTGTTTTTTTTCTTTACTCGCTGTCATCCATTACCTTCATTGTTTAGCTCTTCTCCTTCCTTGGCATTTACAGGACTTAACTACTTCAGGGTGGTCCTGACATTTTCATTCAAGTGCTATGAGCTAAGTGCTCCCTTTCTAGGCTGATGGTGTATTTTCAGGTGCACTAACAGAGCTCATTATTTCTTCATACAGCAGCAGCTGTAAGAATCAAGCTGTGTTTTCTGAAAGATGAATGGGCATGGATGAGGGGTGAGGTTGGGATGGTGATTAAATGTGGAAAATCCTGTACCTCTTCAGAGCTTTATGGTAAGTTGCAGTGTCTTTATAATTAAGCTGCTTCTGGAGTGCTGGGCACTTACTATTCAGGCTTTATTACATTATTTGTTTTTGTTACCAGAGAGATGGTGTCCCAAGTAGCGGCCAGGCTTGGAATCATGAGCACTATGAATCACTGAGCACAGAATCAGCAGGGTTCTCATCTTGCGTCCCATTTTATCGGGCTTGCTAGTGAATTCAGGAAGAACACATATGGTGGCTAGCATTACATGAATAATGTAGTTATTCATTTATTTCTCCGATTCCTGATGTTTATACCAGCTATCTACATTCAGTCTTCAGATTTTGAATATTTTAGGATTATGAACCAAAAAAGAATCTCTAAAGATCCTCTTTTAATCCTCTTGTTTCCAGAAAAGTCAGCATATGAAGTTCTCTAAACCATAATTAGCATCTACCTGACGTTTATTTAGTGTTTACTATCTATTGGGCTCTGTGGTGGTCATTTTAAAAGGGTAATTTTATTTCATTCTTCACATCCTAAAAAGCAGATATTGGTATTTTCCCCACTTTACAGATTAGGAAACCGACATTTGGAGAAATTGAATACTTTGTTAAAGCCATCCATTCAGCAATTAGTGAGCTTGGGATTGGACCCAAATATGTGGACTCTAGACTGTTAACTTCTTAAGTCCTTGCTTTCTTATTGTCTCTAGAAAAAGGAGTATTTGTTTCTCACCTTGTTTAATCTTTCAGGGTAATGTCTTAAAATATCTTTATAGACATCAAATTCCAAAATACCAAATTTCACCCTTAACATTTTCCTCCACTGGATCATAAGCTCCAAGAAGATTGCTTTGTTTACCTTGTGTGTTCAAAACTGGAGCTGGCATATAAAAGATGTTCTAATAATATCTATTAAATGACTGAATGAACTCATTGGCATACTTATATCCTTAGCAACATATTATAGACCTAATTATAGATAATCACTGATTATATGTGACTGCCAGACAGGTGTTTTTATTTAAAAACATTAAAAAAGTAGTTTAAGGAGCCTACCTAAACCATCACCCAGCTTAAACCATGATCAAGATTCTTTCTAGGCATGCTGTATATATAGTGTATATAGTCCAAGTTTGCTTTTAAAAAAGAGCTCTTGGGGCTCCTGGGTGACTCAGTCAGTTAAGCGCCTGATTCTTGGTTTTGGCTCAGATCATGATCTTGAAGTCAGTCATGGGAATGAGCCCCACCTCAGGCTCCATGCTAAGTGCAGAGTCTGCTTCAGATTCTTTCTCTCCCTCTACCCCTTCTCGCTTGCATTCTCTCTCTCTCTCAAATAAATAAATAAAATCTTTTTTTTTTTTAAGAGCTCTTAAGAAATTTCCCTGGAGCATCAGTGTATTCTCCCTGTCCCTTTCCACCTTACCCAAGGAACTTAAAAATAAGGTTGCTTCATGAAACTATGAAATCATTGTGTGAAACAGTATGTAAATAAAGCAGAGCAGTTGTCTAGAGAATGGTTTCACAGGCCCGCAAGACTTAAAATGAAGGTACCAGTACATTTAAAGAAAGTATGTTCCCGTCAAGGAGAAGCATTAGTCAACAGTGGGTCCAGAAAGGGAAGTGTTGCAGAGGCTGACCTTGACCTTGCACCTGAAGCACTCTGCTGAGCAGTCTACTCCTGTGGGCACCTGATTAGTCTAATAGATCCCACAGAGAGACATTCATGGGGGTCATAGTTAATTTCCCTGACTTGACTGTAAGCAACCTCTACATTTAAGCTTTGTTTCTAAGGTGATGGGCTGGCTAACATAAACATCCAACCTGTCTGACGGTTGATTTTCTCATTGTAAAGTAATCCCTCAACGCTCCGGTTTCATGATCAGTTTCTCTTGCTTTGTTAGTGTGGATTAGCTTCCTTGGGAGACAGGTTTTTGTTTTTCTGGGGTTTTTTTAGCCAGAAATGTTAATATAGTCATGCTTTTCTCATTGAATTAGTCTTTGTTCACTGACTTTAAAGAAATTATTTTTATTGGAGGTTAAATGATTCCATTAGTTTAAATACATATTTTGCTTTTGTCAGTTAAAAGGTTTTTTTTTTAATGAATCCCCAAATTACCAACATAAAATACTTATTTGTTGCTTGGTTTGCCTTAAACTACATAGTAGTAACTCTTTTTTGTGTGTAATTGTTTATTTTATTCCATTCTATATTAATCAGTTTTGTTTAAAATACCTGAAGCAATGGCCCAAGTTATTCTTAAGCCTAGTATATTTTGTCCCTTGAGTTTGTGGTTTGTTTTTGGCTTTACTTAACATGTTCTGTTTTCCCTTCTGATTTTTCATTCTGTCCAAAATGATTCAAGTTTGTCTCATTCTTTTATCCTACTGGCATTTTTTTTTTTTTTTTAGGTTCTCTTTTGCACTGAGTTCTTCTTAATAGAGCTGGAATAATTGCCAGAAGTTCTCAGATTGATTGTCATCACATTATCTTTTTTTGTGCAACTCCATTTTGTGTTGATCTCTGTAGTAGTTTGCCTCTTGTATCAGGATGTTGCAATCTCTAGGAATCTTGAAGATTCCTAATTGAAAAACCCCACAGTCCTTCACATGAAAACTCATTTGTGGAAAGCTCCATCTGCAATTTATTCCCTCTCGGCGTAGCTCCTCAGTAATGTTTTTGAGCTCCTAGTGGGATATGAGAGGTCATTAAAAATCATTTTTTCCTCTTTTTGCAGAAAAAAACAACACTGGATTGCCTGAGCTTGCTCATTATTTTCTTTTTCTGCCTCATATGAACTCAGATAATAATGTTCTATGCCCGGTAGAGCTGTGAATGGTTATGAAAACAGACCTCACTTTTTGCTGAAGTAAATATTTTGTGATTTCTGAAAGTGTCCCATATCAGGGCATTTTTTTCCTCTTATAAACCCCTCTGGGGACCCTTTGCCTCTAGTTGTTTGGAACACAGTTTCATCGTATTGTTTCATATAAATTCCAAGGGTGGAATTATTGAGCCCAGCTGAGAAGATCCCACATTGCTCGCTGTTGATGACCTGGCACAGCGGATGTCTGTTCTCCTGTGTTTGAGGTTATCTGTGAAGCCATGTGGGGCTTTTTGGGACCAGACATTGTATCACGATGCACTAGCATCAGTTTTATTTTTCATGATGCTTCATGTTTCGTCCTCGTAGCTGCTCCTTATATTCTCTCAGGAGGACAAGTTTACAAGCTTTTCCCCACTAAACTCTTACTGCCTTTGATGTACTGATGGACTGAAGGAAAATTGAATGTCGAAGCTCTCTTTGCCCTTTTCTAAGTAAGGACTAATCAGAATGTCAAGTTTCGAAGAGGAGCTTGTTTGCTCTCTTCTTACAGTTCAACCTTGCTGCAATTGAACTATTAAAAAGAACTTTACCATATCCATATTTTAAAAAATTGAATGTCAGCTAAACACTATTTAAGCAAACTGTTAGAATTTGGCATATTCTGGGATGAACTGGTATCTTCTGGTATATGACTTTGCCTCCAGTGAATATTTGAATTAATTGGTGTCATTTGCCTTTTTCCGACTTTCTTTCTCTTTCTTTTTTTAAAAAGATTTTTAAAAATTGATTTATTTTAGAGAGAAACAGAATGGGAGGAGAGGTGAAGGGGGAGGGAGAGGGAGAAGCAGAATCCTCTGCTGAGCACTGAGTCCAACTTGGGGATCGATCCCATGACCCTGAGATCAAGACCTGAGCTGAAATCAAGAGTCAGACGCTCAGCTGACTGCACCACCCACGTGCCTCTATTTCTCTCTCTTCAGCCATCATGATAGGACAGAGAAGTATATTTGCCTTATAATCAGTGGCATGATGATAAATATTTAACAGCCAGCTCTCCCAAAGGGGGAAAGGCAGGCCTGATTTGTAGATTTGCGTATCTCTGGGTGCAGACACTCTCACCATGGATGATTTCAAGCTGCCGACATGATGTCACTGAATGCAGAGTTAGGAACGGGTGTGTAGTAGAAAGTGCGGTAGTATTTCCACCATTCAGATACAATAGAGGTAAATAACCTCAAGAGCATGGATTATAGTAAAAACAGTAAAATCATTAGGAAGTGATGAATTTGGGGTATTCATTATTTTTGTTTCCAGTATGATTTCATTGTAGGCTTATGTAATTTAGTTTTAAATAATAACTGCATTTATTCTTTATTATTTTTTTAACATCTTACTTTTTAAAAATTTTTTTCAGTGATCCAAGATTCATTGTTTATGCACCACGCCCAGTGCTCCATGCAATACGTGCCCTCCTTATTACCCACCACCATGCTCGCCCATCCCCCCACCCCGTCCCCTGCAAAACCCTCAGTTTGTAAAAACCTGCTCACATAATCCCTGAAAATTCACCAACTGTTGAGCTGGTACGAGGTGGTTCCAGTGTACCATTGCTTAAGACAGAGGAAAAGAGATGACAAGAGAACTTTCACTCTGTTCCTTTCCCCTTTTAAGTTTGCCATGTTACAGCTACCTTGATGTTTCTCCCCTCCTTTAGAGACTGCTTATGAACCCTTTGCCTATACCTACCAACGAAGGCACGCATCACCTCTGCTCCAGAATCTCCAGGTCATGCACAGTTTATTATGAACTGAAAGAAGGAGCTTACTGGGAAAAAAAAAAGAAAAAAAAAACTGTATATTTCAGTAGCCAAAAACTCTTTTTTTCTTTTATCTTTAGGGTGTTTGCAATAGTGTCATGAGTTTTATGGGATATGTCTTCTTCCCAGGGAGCCACCTAGGTCTTTGTTCATACCATCCCGTCAGCCCATCTGGAAGAACCCTAAGGCTGCCTCCCATTAAGTAGAAGGCAATAGCAGCAGACAGTTTTATATGTCCTGTGCTCTTGGTGGGCATCTTGGACACTCACCAGAAGAATGTGAAAGATACACATCTTCCTGTAGCCTTACTAGTTACACGATTAGAATCCCTTCTTTCACCATTGCAGTGGGGTAAGGCATCTTAAGAAAATAAAGGGCTTGCGAATAATACCAAAGGCTGAAGCATAAGCATGTTCTCCTAATATCTAACAGACTAATAAGTTACATTGAAAATCCACTTTTTAAATATCTCCGATTTTAGTTAACCTGTTGATAGGCTCTGCTAGATGTCCCGGAATTTAATATTAACACCTTACAGCCTATAGGTTCTGACACATCTTGTCCCTGTTGTACTGAGGGACTCCCTTTAAGTTGTACAGTTCTAAGTTGAAGCTCTGCATTTTTTTCCCCCTTACTTCCACTCCTGGCCTGGTGGTGACAGCAGAACATCATGCAATCAGTGTTACCAGGCAATCACAGAAAGATACATACACACGATCATTAAAACAAATCCATCAAAACCAAGTATGTGAAACTGTTCCATTAATATAACCAACAGCTGAAATGTAACACAACAAATCAACACATGTGCTACAGCATTTGGTATTATTCTTGACTTTGCCTTTTAAGGCTACACAGAAATTGTTCTTGTTTTCATTGGAGCACAGAGGAGCATCAAGCTGAAGGTCATCAAATGGCCCCTGCTTATGGGAAAGAGGCTTTCCCAAAGACGATGCACACCTTCGGCCCAGCAAGACAGCTTTCTGGGTGCTTCCACAGCATAACAATTGGAATCTAACCCAGTAGCTGTCATCATTTTGTTTTTGGTACAATGAGAAAGCCAAATAGCACAGGCAGTTGTGAAAATCATTTTATTTTTTGCTCTTGACATTGTTAAAAATAACAAGGATAAATTTAATAAGCCGGCAGTTCTCCTTTCCCAGGTATGTTTTCCTAGGCTTTATGATGCAGTATGAAAGCATCAATCCATTCCAGGGCCTATGAGAATGAATCAAATGTGGGGAAACTAAGCCTGGAATGCTTTATGATATATTTGAAAGGAGAATGGGGTCCACTTCCATCCAAGAATATGTTTATCATATAAACTTATCATAGCCGTGTGAGAATGATTTCGAAAACTATTAAGCAGCAAGTCTGAAATCTTACATGCAAAATTACCTTAAGGTTGGAAAAAATATAAATTGCAATGGGAAATGGCATATTTTAATCTGAGCCATCTCCTGTGTCATGTGGTATGCTTGTCATGTATAGGATATTGGCTCTAATTAATGAAGCATCAGAGGTTTCCTTGAAAGAAGCAAGCATAGAAACATTTTTATGGTTTTTTTGTAATGGCAATCAACTAACGTGTATCATAAGTAATTTAGATGGAAGTATTGGCCATCATTTTGCCATTCTTTAGAAAGCAAAACAAAATGGTTGTCAAAAATGTTTTTTCCTCTCTCTCTTGTCTCCATTTCTCCCAGTTGGTTTCTCCATTCTGCTCTCCAGTTTAGTTCTTCTTCCTCACGTCTCCACGGTATCCATCCTACATGTTTTTCCTCCTGATGGGCTGGTCAGCTATCCTATGTTCATCGGAGTTTAGTTAAACAGGAAAGTTAATTCCCAGAATTTCAAGACTGTAAGAGATTTTTTAAGGGGAGGCATTGCTTTTTTTCCCTCCCTATCTGATAGAGAGGCCAAGAAAGTGAGTCAGAGGCACAGGTGTAGAGCGGCCCGGGCAAGCCGCCCATTGTGCATTTCCTGATTACATAACCTTTGAGCGTCTCCAGGAGAGAGGGGGCTGAGAGCTGTGCTGTGTGCAGTGCCAGGCAGTCTGATCACAGACAGGCAGTGCTTGTGTCCCTTCTCAGAAACTTTCCTGTTAGGTCGTTAAAGCATCATAGGTTCATGTTTAAATTGGAATCCTGTCGGCCACAGCTGTGCGTGAGTGAATCTCTGCTTTAATGTGAATCAGAGTAACTGACTGGACTATGAAGGGCGCATTTTCTTCTCCAACATTAGCTACATTGTTATTTCCACAGTGGTTAGAAAGGAAGAACTGGGTGGCCAATAAAAAAGCAAATGACCCAAGACACTTAAGCAATGTTTGTAAACCACTATTAGACTCTATTTTTTAGCTATCACATAGCATAATCTTCATATTCCTTCATCAAGTAAGTTCACATCAACTTAAAAATGATCTTCATCACCTTTATACAGATTTAAAAGGTGTTCTTTAGCCTTTCAATTTTGTTTCATATATTTGACTACATCCCTTGTTTTGTTACATGTAGTTGATTGTCAGTCCACGTACACATTGTCCCTGGACTATTAGAAGCACATACTAGAAAGACATTGTCAGATTTTAACGCATTCAGTTAATTCAGTTGAATGTACTATAAACTCACAGAGTGGCCCAATAAAGAATTGACAATCATGTCCTTTTATCTTCCTTCTTATACCCTTACCTTCTTTTGTCCCTACCACTCTGGGAGCAGAGAGACCAGAGACTGAGCCTCAAAAGAAGACAATAAACGTGCATTATGTGATCTTGGGACACTCTGGGAAGGATGATCTTTCCAGCCCCTTTCTAATGTTTTCAGTCCTTTCGTTTTATAACACTGGTAAAGAATCAGGGAGGTGGGGGGAGTGTATGCTCCTAAGGATTATGCTGGTTATCATGGTGGGGGTCGATACTTGAACAAAGAGATATTGCTTATGTGATATTGAACACATAAACAGACAGTAGGAGGCCCTGCCCCAGAAAACAGGTGAGAAGACAAAGGAATATCTAAAGTTAGGTGCAAGAGAGAGGGGAAAGATTTTTAAATTTCTGTTAAGATTTACATTTGACGCATTCATTCTTTAAATGTTTTTTTTTTTTTTAGTAATCTCTACGCCTAGTGTGGGGCTTGAACTCACAACCCCAATATCAAGAGTCCTATGCTCTTCTGACTGAGCCAGTCAAGTGACCCTACTGCATTTAATCTTAACAGAGAAGTCTTTGAAGCTTCAGTCCAAGTTCTAAATAAAATATTTGGGATTTTGGCTTTGATAACAGCTTTTTAATTCATATGATTGCAATCAGACAAATGTGTGTTTCTTAGCAAGGAATATTTTCTGCCTTTCTTTCCTTTATGTTCAGCTCTAAATATGTGTAGAGCATGTCTGGGATTCTTGTTTTAGAGAAATATTATAGTTTTATCTAACTGGTATCAGTTAAATATAGGGAGAACATATAATTTATTATCTAAACCAGGATTCTTTTTTCAGAGTGAGAGGGAAACTGTTAATAATTATGCCAGGACAGTAGGCTTAAGCCAGAATGGGGTCATAGAGCTACCCTAGTTGGAGCTCCTTGAGACTATGGGAATAGCCAGTTAAATAATATGCAAAAACCCAAACTCATCATAAAGAGATCAGATTTGTAGTTACTAGAGGTATAGGGGTTGGGGGAAGGGGGCGCTTAATGAAGGTAGGTGGTCAGAAGTACAAACTTCCAGGTATAAGATAAGTAAGTACTGGGAAGTAGCATACACCGTGATGACTGCAATCAGCATTGTTGTACGGTAGATACAAAAGCTGTTAAGAGAGTAGATACTCCCCTATTCATGAGGAGAAAAATTTTTTCTCTTTTTTTTTGTATCATTAAGAGTTGATGGATTGGTTAAACTTACAGTGGTAATTAATTTAATTTCACAAGTCATATTATGCTATATATTTTAAATTTATACAGTGCTGTATGCCAATTATTTCTCAGTAAGACTAGATGAAAATAGTTCAACAACAACAGAAATATGCATGGGCCCCTGGAGCTTCATAGAGGGAAGTAAAAGTGTGAGGTCAGGAAGAAAGGTAGTAGATAGTAGACTGGAAAGAGTCTCACTGAGCTGGGCCAGAAGTCTGAATTGTATTTTGTTTCTTGTTGGAATGGAACTGCTGCCTCTTATTTCCTCCTCATTTTTATGATCAGTTACTCCTTGTTTCAATGTAGAGAGGTAAATTCATAGGACTTACATTTGAGGAAGAAGGCGAGGAAAGTGGGAAAGAGTCAAAGGCTATGCAGTGAATGGTATGTTATTAATGGAAACTGGAAATACAGAAGGAAGGGAGGGGCTTAGAGGCTCTGAAACAACAATTTGTAGTAGTATTGAGTCACTGAGTTTGAAAGTCTATAGGCTATCCACGTAGCAATAATAAGTTAGCAACTAAAAGAGATTTTAGTTTGGGAAAGAAATCAGGTCTAAAGCTATGTATATATATTTAGGTTTCTTCTACAAATAGTTAAATGTTAAGTCTCTGGAAATGGACAAAGTCTTTCATTCATCTGTTCATCCTAAATTTAGCATTACACTAGATGCTAGGAATATAGTAACAAACAAAGTAGACCTAATCTGTCTTCATAGACCTTGTGGTCCAGTGGGAGAAACATGCAAGTACAGGCCCCATGGGAGCATGTGAGAATGATACTGAAGACAGACTGCAGGGGTCAAGGAAGACTGAGCAGAAGGCAGTAAGAGGATAAGGCTGGAGGGTATAGAGGTCATAGAGGACATAGTGTGAAAGTCCTGTGAGAGGGTGCCTGGCATGTGTGAGAAACTGAAAGAATGTGAACTAAGAAGAAAATATAGTTGAACATAGAATTTTAATGAATGCTTTCCTTTAAGGGGAAATAGAGGAAAAGGAATCACCAAAGGAGTCTTCTAAGAGTGCAAATAGGCAGAGAATCAGGAGACAGTGTTGAGGTCAAGGAGAAGGTAGTCAACAATGCAAAAGCTGCAAAGGGAATACAATATGAAGAAGATTAAGGAGAGAAGTTATTGAACTGGTGTTTGTATGGTTGTTGGTGATCTTGGAGATCAGTTTCATTGGCATGAAAACCAGATTGCAGTAGATTGAGAAGTAGGTGAAAAGGGAGTATGAAGATTTATAGAGATGGGGAAGAAAGAAGGGTGATAGTTTGTGGGGCAAAACAGCCAAGGAACTTATTTTACAATGGGAGAGACACCTCACCTGAACAGCTTTGTAGCATAAGGAGGAAGATGGAATCAATGGCAAAGTAAATTAAGGACATTAGCCCTTAGGAAATAATGTTACAAGGTTCTGGGGAGGAATGGAGTCAAGACACACATGAATGGTTTAGTCTTGGAGACGAGTCTTCCTTTGAAACATCAGAGAAAGAAAAATATTTAGAAGAAGGCTCTTGAGGAGAAAGTTAAGGGCATTCATACCAGAGTTTTTCCCAGTTAAGTGGAAGATAAATCTTCCGAAAGTGAAGAATCATAAGGAACAGTTGGGAGCTTTATGGAGGATGGCAAAGTTTAGAAATAGGGAGATAAGATTTGATTAGAAATACACAAAAACTCCAAAGATGGGATGGGGAAGGAGACAAACCATAAGAGACTCCTAATCTCACAAAGCAAACTGAGGGTTACTTGGGGGTGGGAGGGTAGGGACAGGATGGATGGGTTATGGACATTGGGGAGGGTTTGTGCTTTGGTGAATGCTGTGAAAGATGTTAAGCCTGATGATTCACAGACCTGTACCCCTGGGGCAAAGAATAAAAAATTAAAAAATTTAAAAAAAAGAAATACACAAAAACTTACCAAGCTTTGTGGTCACAGCTGAGGTGCTTCTTCTTCTTCTTTTTAAATCTATATATAATGGAGCCAGTTGTCATAGTTTTTATTGGGAGCTTGAGGATAGAGTTGGAAAAATGAATGAATGATTCATCTGACTCAGAATTGGGCAGAAGATCAAGATGGGAGGAATTAACAATGTTTTAAGAGTGTAGTTGAAATGATGGGCCATCTTCAGACCCGATCATGTAAGAAAGTAAGAGAAACTAGGTGGTGCCCCATTTATTTGGAAGACAGGAAGAAGCCACAGATTGTGCTGAAGGTAAAGAAAAGCTTGGTGAGAGGTATAAAAGGATGAAGAATGATGATCAGAGAGAGGAAGTTGTGCTACTAATTAAGTAATTGGTAAAGGGAAGTGATGCTCATTCTGAAGAAAATCATAAAGCAAAATTTCAGAAGGTAAAAGCCCAAGCTGACTGGAGATGGTTACAACCTGACTGGCCTTACTGTGGCATTGTGAAATGTCCACTGAGGTATAATGATAGACAATATAAATAGCATCTAGAGTCTCTCATGAGACTGTGGGTAGCAGCAGATCTTGAAAGACAAGCAGAGTGAAGGCAAGACTGGGAGAGAAAGGGAAAAGAATGGCATAGGGTGTCCACCAGAAGCTGACTGTCATTTCTATCACTGTTATTCTAGTCACCATTTCAACTTCTCTTGTACTTTACCCTCTTCACTGTTACTGTGTTTTTAAATCAAAGAAATCGTGATTTCTACACAAAGAGTTTGATATGTTGCACATCAAGTGTTTATTTAAACTATACTTTCAGTGTAGCTGACCCAATGAGTAAGCAGTTGCTTTATTTTTCCATTAGAAGCTATTCAACCCCAAATACAACCTGACCACTGATTTTTAAATGAAGTGAATTACTTTCCTTTGAGGCAAATTTGAAATTATTGAAGCAGATTCTAGAGACATTTTTGATGTTGTTAATTTGATCATTTTTGTCTGTAGTTTCTTAATTTACGTTAGTATGACATTAATTTATGCACTTTGAAAATCTCCAACTTAGCAAATCTTTAAGAATAGATTTGAATCTGATACAAACCTAACTTGTTAGACTAGTTAGATTTACAAGTCATTCTTCTACAACCCAAGTGTCAATCAGTTGATGAATGGGTAAAACTGATGTGGTATATATACACAATGGAATATTACTTAGCCATAAAAAAGAATGCACTCTTGCCATTTGCAAAAACATGGATGGAGCTAGAGAGTATTACACTAAGCAAAACAAGTCAGTCAAAGAAAGACAGATACCATATGATTTCACTCGTATGTGGAATTTAAGAAACAAAACAAATAAGCAAAGGGGGGAAGAGGGAGAGATGCATACCAGAAACAGACTCTTACTTATAGAGAACAAAGTGATGGTTACCAGAAGGGAGGTGGGTGGGTTATGGGTGAGATAGGTGATGGGGATTAAGGAGGACACTTGTGATGATCAATAGGTGTTGTATGGGAATGTTGAATCACTATATTGTACACCTAAAACTGATATTACCCTGTTTGTTAACTAACTGGAATTTAAATTAAAAAANGATGCATACCAGAAACAGACTCTTACTTATAGAGAACAAAGTGATGGTTACCAGAAGGGAGGTGGGTGGGTTATGGGTGAGATAGGTGATGGGGATTAAGGAGGACACTTGTGATGATCAACAGGTGTTGTATGGGAATGTTGAATCACTATATTGTACACCTAAAACTAATATTACCCTGTTTGTTAACTAACTGGAATTTAAATTAAAAAATTTTTTAAATTAACTCCCAAGGNACCTGAGCTGAAGGCAGAGGCTTTAACCCACTGAGCCACCCAGGCGCCCTAAAAAAATTTTTAAATTAACTCCCAAGATTAGAAAAAATTGTGTGTGTATGAATCAAATTTCATTTTAAATATTATATATATAATCATTTGATAGGAGTATGGTTCGATCTGTACTATTCTGCCAGAAGGACTATGTGTCTTTGTCTTAGGGAAGGAAATTTCCAGCCTGTAGATTGCTTAATTAAATAGAACATCCAGAATGTCTCCTAAATATGCCCCTTCTCCCACATTTCACAATACTTAGGAATAAAAAGAGGTTCTCTGCTGCTGTTCAAGACTCATCTTTTAATACTTCAAATATTTTAAGTAGCTCCATCTACTAATTTCCCCTATCCTAAGTCCCATTAATGCTGCCAAAAGACCTTTTAAGTTTTCTTTATCTTTCTAGAAAGTTTCAATGAATGACTCGTGAAATTTTTCTCTTTTTTTTTTATCATATGAAGCTTTTTTGGCATCTGTTCAAATGACCCTTATAGCATATATGCTACAGTGTTTAACTCACCCAATTCCAATGTCTTTTATCTCCATTTTTCCTAAGTTAACTATGGGGATAGCCATATGTTGGAATCCATCATAATTTAGAACTACTTTAGCTTTAAATGTTTGAACTCTGAAATTCCCCTTTCAGACCATCATTTCACTTTAGGACGTTACTCTTCCATTCGTCCATTTAGCAAATATGTATTGAGTGAGCGCCTCATTACACACTGCACTTTACAGTACTCCCTTTTAACTGCTTTACATGTCCTTCTTCCTTATCTTCACTCTGTGTTTTGTTTTGTTTTTTTCAGTAAGCTCTACACTCAACATGGGGCTTGAACTCATAACCCTGGAGGCAAAACATGAGAGACTATTAACTATATAGTGAACAAACTGAGAGATGCTAGAGGAGAGGTGGGTGGGGGATGGGCTAAATGGGTGATGGGGATTAAGGAAGGCACTTACGATGAGCACTGGGCGTTAGGGGTAGGGGATGAACCACTAAATTCTACTCCTGAAACCAATATTACATTGTATGTTAACTAACTAGAATTTAAGTAAAAACTTGAAACAAAAAAGAGTCACGGGCTCTACTGACTGAGCCAGCCAGGTGCCCTATTCACGCTCATTCTTTGAAATTCCTCTCTGCATATTGTTATTACTACCCTCATTCTAACATCATTTGCTTTCCTCCATATAGTAGGGCTCCCGATAGATCATTTCAATTGCACCTTAACCTGCCCTTTCAATCTCAACTTCTCTTTCTTGGATTCTTTTACTATTTCCTCTGACTTTATTATTATGCTTTACAATCAGCATTTATTCATCTTTACCTATATATTTATGCATCTGTTGTTCTCTATTCCATCCTGCTCTTACCTTTGTTTATTTTATGTGCATAGTGCAGGTCTGCTGCTGATGAATTGTCTGCCGCTGTTTGTTGACTTATGACATCTTCGTTTTCTTTTCACTTTATAAGGATGATTTTGCTGGGTACAGAATTACAGGTTAGCAGTTATTTTCTCTTGGCACTTTAAAGATTCAAGGCTAGAGTCTATACCTGGTCCAGCCCTGATGTTAGGGTGTTTTGAGACCCTAAAGTATTTACAAGGGCTTCCCCAATGGCAGGTCCTGAACTATAATCCTTGTCCTCTCAGTATTGAGAAACTTCCAAGAATCCCAATTATAGGGAGTTATAAGGACTTTGGCTGTTTCTGTGTGTCAGAGAAGTCACTGAAGAGTTGAGCAGAAGAGTGATAGGCAAAAGGCCTTCTCTGTTGCCGTGTAAAGAAAAGACAGTAAGAAAGCAAAGAGGAACTTTTGAGGACCAGTTAAGAGGCTATTGCAAAAAAGCAAGTGAGAGATGAAGGTGTCATATAATTTCTTTTCTTTTTTTTTTTTTTAGATTTTTATTTATTTATTTGACACAGAGAGATTACAAGTAGGCAGAGAGGCAGGCAGAGAGACAGGGAGAGGAGGAAGCAGGCTCCCTGCTGAGCAGAGAGCCCAATGCGGGCCTTGATCCCAGGTCACTGAGATCATGACCTGAGCCGAAAGCAGAGGCTTTAACTCACTGAGCCACCCAGGCGCCCAGGTGTCATATAATTTCTTATCTGGCTATTGAAATAACTTCCAAATCTTACTTGAACTGTTTTTCTTTCCTGATGCCATAGTGATTTATTTCTAGGATTCATATCCAATGATGTCACTTCTCAGAGAGACCTCATTACATATCTTTAGGTAAAAAATTCAAATTCTTCACCAAGGGACAAAAGGTCATATGCACATTCGGGCTTCTGCCTCCCTTTCTAGCATCCTCTCTTATTCTACTTCTTTCCTTTAGCCAGTGGTATCCATTTGGAGCCTAGAATCTCTCCATAGGTCATAAAACTTCCGTAAGCCTTCACGCCTCACCCCATATTTTCCTTCTTAAACCTTCTCATCAACTCCCTTTTCTTGCCTGATTGATTCCAACTCATCTTTAAAGATTCAGCTGAAGGATTAAGGATAAGAGAAACTTATCTTCTCTTGGAAAAATTTCTGAATCTTTTCCTTTCCCATTCCAAGGCATAAATGAGTCTTTTCTGTGGATTTAGTACAATTCAATAAACATTTATGGCATCTTCTCTCTGCCAAGAACAGTTTTAGGAGTTGGAGAATGACAAAAGAATAAGCTTCAGTATTTGCCCTCGAGGACCTTGTTCTAGAAGAGGAGATACATAATACATAACTTCATTATAGTGTGGAAGGGATAGCAGTAGAAAATGATCTTGGGAGGAGGGTGTGAGTGAAGGTTTCCTGGAGGAGGAAAAATCCATGTTGATTTTTAAAGAATAAATCAGAGTTTACCAAACAGACAAGGTGCATGGGGTAAGGTGAATATCCAAGACTGAACGAACAATATATGCAATGGTATGGGATGGCGAAACAACAAGGTTTAGGAAAACAACAGAAGAATTGATATGTGAGTGTAAATTTTAAAAGGCAGTTAAAAAAAAATAAAAGGCAGTTAATAGGATGTGAGTTTATAAAGAATGGACAGGCAATGACTGATGATCTTATTTGCAATGCACACTTCTATTGTAGTATTTATCACACTGTATCGCAGTGACCGATTTTCATCTCTGTGTCACCACCAATGGGCTCCTTCAGAGTAGGTATTGGGTCTTAATCATTAATTTTTGTATACGTAGCAACTATCCAAGTGTCCAAGATGTAACAGATACTCAGTAAATGCTTATGTTATTAATGTGGACCCTTTAAAACTTTTAAAAAGATTATTTTACAGAATACTATTATTTGTATTTGGTACAGATCTATCTATCTATCTATCTATCTATCTATCTATCTATCTATCATCTATCGGCTGGGTTGAATCTGGACATTATCAGGTCCAAAACTAAGTCAAAAAATAAAATTAAAATTGAATGCAATTAATTAGAGATTATTAGTAAAGCTACATTTAAATCCGATACACAGGGCATGACATATTCAGTATGTAATATTTTAAAAATAAAATGTCATTACTTATGTAATTTAATTTAAATTAGATGTAAATGGCTATTATTTAAAGAAAAGACAAGTGAGTAGAATGGAATAGATATTTATGCAACTTCTTCTAGGAAGCTTAGAAATTCCACATATCTCTGAGTATCTTTCCATTCACTCCTCCTTCCTTCTCATATCTCTTCCACAGCATTGGACATCAGATGGAGATATTTTTACAGCAGAAAGGGATAATTAGTAACAGTCTTAAGAACTCTGTAGCTCTGTTGAGTAGGGCAGGTAGTCTGTTGGGTCCCTATACTAAAAGACCGATAACCAACTTTTCAGCCCTAGTGTATTCTTTTTTTTTTAATCTCACATAAAGTATTTTATTAATTCATCAGAAAACAAGAGAATAATTCATTTAAGAAAATGTTTAAAGCATTAGGCATGTAACTTGTTACATATGTAAATAGCATTAACCACACTAACAAATTATTGCAATAACACTACATTTGCAAGTATATTCTATTTCTCATAAATTTTAATAATCGTAGAGGTGACCATCTGAGAGTTTATATTAATTAGTAAAAAACAAAGTGTCATATCAGAGAGATCATATGATAATTGTCTTTCTCTGATTGACTTATTTCACTCAGCATAATACCCTCGAGGGAAAAATAATGAAACAAGATGGGATGGGGAAGGAGACAAACCATAAGAGACTCCTAATCTCACAAAACAAATTGAGGATTACTGGGGGGTGGGAGGGTAGGGATAGGGTGGATGGGTTATGGACATTGGGGAGGGTTTGTGCTTTGGTGAATGCTGTGAAAGATGTAAGCCTGATGATTCACAGACCTGTACCCCTTGGGCAAAGAATAAAAATTAAAACAACAACAACAACAAAACACAAAGTGTCATTATTTTCTATTATTTTTTGGAAAATTTATTAGCCAGGGTATAACTTCATTTCAGTAAATTTGATCCTACACTTAAGATAATGTAAAAACTATTTTTTAAGATTACATATAGGGATGCCTGGGTGGCTCAACCAGTTAAGCATCTGTCTTCAGCTCAGGTCATGATCCTGGGGTCCTAGGATGGAGCCCCACATCGGCTGCCTGGTCAGTCAGGAGTCTGCTACTCCCTCTTCCTCTGCTCCTCCCCCTGTTCATACTCTTTCTTTCTTAATACACCTTACACCATACACGAAAATAGACTCAAAATGACTGAAAGACCTAAATGTGAGACAGGAATCCATCAAAATTCTGGAGGAGAACACAGGCAGCAACCTCCTCAACCTCGGCCGCAGAAACTTCTTGCTAGACATGTAAAACATTGTGCTGGACGGTCAGGAGCCAGGAGAGAATGTTTTTAAATGTTTGGACTACCTTCTCTTCCCTCCAGCCCTAGTGTATTCTTGCCTCTTGTTTCCAAACGGGCATTTCAAACCATTTTGGGAGGTAGCAGTAATGTGCTAGAAATATCGTGAACATAAGGGGAAAAGTAGACCTATAACCTGAAATCAACCTTAATAATACATAGAAGTAATCTGATAAGAAATTAGAATATCCAAATGATATACCCTTGTGTAAGATCCGCCAGCAAATGACTAGTTACTGCTGAAGAAATAGGAAAAGTAAAGAGAAGCCTTTTGAATAAACACAGTGCTTTGACTTAAGTAGTTTTATGTACCTTTTCAAGAAAAAACATCACTTGAGCTTGTTTCCCTTCTCTTACCTTTTTTAAATGCCTTTACTGAGGAACCTACTCACCATTATGGTTTCTCCCAACATCCTCTCCTTTCTTTCTCCCCCTTCTCCCTTAGTATCTTTTTGCCACATACATTGCTCCTTCGGCTACACTTGACATTGGACTCCAGCAGGAAAAGAAAAAAGAAATCTATATGAAAATACAGCCACCATTTGAAGACCTTTTTGACACGGCAGAGGAATATATCCTTCTCCTCCTTCTTGAGCCCTGGACAAAGATGGTGAAATTCGACCAAGCTGCTTTTGGAAAGGTACTGTGGCACTAAGAAAAGGCATGTGACCATTCAGGTTTACTACAAAACTGATGATAAGCAACTTTACTAACTCGCAAGAGAAAAACCAAGAAAGAGAAAAACCGATAAAGGTCTCATACGGGCCAGGGACTCAGAGTTAAAATTTGGCGGGCTCAAAATTGGAGCAGTGAAAGTATTTATTAACTTCACTTTTTGCCAGTTTCTCTATTGTCTCCTAATAAAAGGCTAAAATCTTTGTCATTTTTAGTTCTCTGTACAAATATGTCGGCAGAGAGAAATCTGAGTTTTGGTTTCCTGTGAGCCAACAAAATCTGCCATCTGCCTGGCTTTGTCCCTCCTTGCCATTTCTCAGCAGTGGCCTTAATTTTGATTAATGGGAAAAGCCCATTTAATTTTATACTGGATGAGTTATGGTAAATATGACACCCATGGAAAACAGAAATGTTCCGTATGTATTGTGGGAAACAGATTCTGTAACTTCAGCACTGCTCTTTGAAGGCACTCCAGATGTTCATCATGTCAGACTGTTTGATTGGATAACAGTTTCAACACATCTTTTTTGTGTTACCAAAAGAGGTAATTTTAAGTTTCAGTAGTTGAATATTTTCACTATTCTTTTTGAGGGGTGGAGGAAATGTCTTTAAATATTTATTTTGAATCACAGATTTGAACCATTCATGGGCATTTTTTTCTATGAAGTTAATGCATGTACCCTGTACCTCAGGTCTCTCCCAGTGGAACTCTGTTGTCTTTATATTGCTATTCTTTGTTCCTATCTCAACCACTTCTAGTCTGGTCTTCTACCAGAAAGAATAGGTTAGGTAAATTAAGATAAAACTAATACCAAAACACCATGGATAGAATTACCTTATCAGATTGTGACTGAACAACTCTTAGGTTTACTAAAGTCAGTGGTGAAAATTAAATTTTCCATCCTAACTTCTTTTTGTCCTCAAAAATTAGCACTGCAACTTTTCTACTACAAAAATACATCTATTACACTAGAAAAATTTATGCTATTATATGAGATTTTTAAAAAATTCTCTCCAGTCATTATTTTAAATACAATGCATGGCATAGAGGAAAATGGACCTGAGATAAGGGTCCTGAGATGTTAAAAAAAGTAAGAGATTTAGAATTATAACTAACTTCCCTAAACCAAAAAGTTTTGGCATTGGTAATGATTCTTATAAAATGTGTGGGAAAATTATACATGCTTTTTAATAGGTAACTAGAAACTTCCTTAAATTCAGCCCAGAGGACGTCTCTAAAAGTCCAGTTGACTGGATTATGTAGACTCTTTCCCAAAAAAGGATAATTAAGGAGACTACCAAAGCTAGTCATTAAATGTAGAAAGTTCTCAATCTGCCAAACTGATTTTTCCCTGGGATCGAGAAATGGAGAATGAGCTTGTTTTTCTGGCTCTCTAAAACAGTGCAATACCTACTCTGCAGGCTGAGACCTACAATGAGGTTAATCTGATGAATGACCCTCTCCTTTCTTGCTACAGCAACAAAACCTTAGGTCACAGACTATTGACAATGGATTGCAGTCATTTCTTGTTCTACTCTGGATTATTTGGTCCCTAACACCAGCAATGCCTGCCTTTGTGACTATTACCCCATTATAATGAATAGAAAATGGAAATGTTACCCAACATGTGTGCAGTGTTTGTTAGTTCACATGGGGTGTCAGAAAGGAGGAATGAGCTCTGGTGTCACTATATCATTACGTAGAAATATTTTATCGCATGCATGTGAAGTCAGAATTTGCTGTAGTTAATATTTTTATGTTGGTCTTGCTGCTTTTGCCTCCAAACTAATTTACTTTATTGGCAAGTGTATTCATTTTTTAGCCCACTGTTATTGGCAAATTGTACATTCTTTCCCCACTTTTTCATAATGTACATTCTATTGATGTTACGAGCTTTATTATTATTTTATTAGGTGGAGCTGGTGGAAGAAACTCGACAGCTAGATTCCACATACTTCAGAAAGCTACAGGCTTTGCACAAAGAGACATTTTCCAAGAAAACTGAGGTAAGACAGCTCTCTACTTAGAAAAATCAGCTTTTTATCCTGGAGAAGATTACCACTGTATATATTGGCATGGGGCGGGTGGGGGCGGGGGATCATATATTGAGGAAATCATTCCTGATAAAGTAGGGGATAGGCAGTTTCATTTTTCTGCTACTTCTTTGCCTAGCATGCTGGGTTGACAGGTATCACTTTATATTGACACATTAAACAACAAAGCCCAAAGAACAAAGCAGATGAAGTAGCATAGGAAGCCAAGCTAATTGCCTGCCTTAGTTAAGAGCCTTCAAGCCACGTTATTCCTTTGAAAGTTTCTGGTTATTTTCTGTATGGCAGCAGCTCTATTCGTGGTCAATTGAAAAAAGAGTTAAATTGAGTTTTCCAGACAGAAAGGGAACTGTTGTGTGGCAGCAATAGGCAAAACAATAAAGGAAAAAATACAGAAAGTATCTGGGGGAATCAGTAAAAAGATCATAGGATTGACTAGAATAGTAAAGTGTTATTTTGATTTATAAATTTGCAACTTTTGGATTAGCTACATATACCATGATAGATCCTGAAAGCCATAAAATGAAATTTGTATATCTACGTAAAAGTGAGAGTTCATATTCATATTTATTGACATGGGAAATGCCCAGGACATATTAGTATATAAAAATATGGGGAACAAAAGATGGTATCATATAATCCTATTTATGTAAAATTACATATGTATTTCACCTGTATACATATATGCAAAGAGAGGTATCTAGAAAGATGTTCACCAAAATGTTGAAGACGGTTAGCTCTGAGTGGTAAGATTTCAAGTGATGTATTTTTTTTTTCAGGTGATAGTTTTACTTTCTCCTCTGCAGCTATTTCAAATTTTTACTCTTTTATAATACAATTTTACACAAACAGGAAAGTTGTTTTATTTTTTAACTTTTTTTTTAAAAGATTTTATTTATTTGTCAGACAGAGAGAGAGAGCACGAGCAGGGGAAATGGCAGGCAGAGCAGTCAGAGGGAGAAGCAGGCTCCCTGGTGAGCAAGGAACCTGATATGGGACTTGATCCCAGGACTCTGGGATCATGACCTGAGCTGAAGGCAGACGCCTCATCGACCGAGTCACCCAGGTGTCCCAGTAAAGTTTTACATTTTTAAAATGTAACCTTCATGAGGGACACCTTAGTGGCTCAGATGGTTAAATGTAATCTTCATGATAGTTGCCTTTTTAAGACAGAAATTCTTTATTCGAGAAACTACTTATTAGTATCTTGGAAAGGCTTTGTAAAAATCCAAAAAAGTAGCACATTTTATTGCATTTTAAACTTAATGAAAATGTTCATAAAATCGTATTTTAAGTTTGTGTTTTAGACCTTATGAACTAAAATGTAGCTTTTTAGTTGTATTTTAAATTGTTTTTTAAAATTAATGAACTAAAATGTGTAATTCTCCCTATAATCCTTTTACACGTTGGAAATTGATTTTTTAAATATTGGTATTTTCTCTTATGGTCTGATGCTTTTTAAACACAAATAGAGGGATGAATTAATTATATAAGGAATTCCATAAGGAGAGGAAAGGCTTTTCAAAGAATAAGCTCTCTAGCTCTTTGCCTTTAAATGGAGCTTATAAACTGCAAAACATCAGGTCTTAAAATGCCTGAACATTAACTTTTGTATGAAGACGTTCACATGTAAAGAATGTGCTATTAGAAAACTATTTTGCCTTACTCTATAACTTTCAAAATTTTTATAAATAAAAGAACATCTTATGTTCATAATACATTGTTAAGAGAAAGAACCCAAGTTACAAAACCATACATAGTTGTACAGTCCCACCTTGGCTTTTAATAAACTGCAAAAAAGACTAGAAGATCTGTATTTAAAAATGTTAGCGATGGTTATCTCTGAGAGGGGTAGTAAGTAGTATGTATGCTTTTTGTTTTCTTATTACAAAAGATATATTACTCTTGTACTAACAAAAATAAGAAGATTAAATATTTCAAAAGCAAATATATGGTAAATGTTTACTAAATGTTCCTAAAGAGAATGGAACAGCAAGAAACAGAACAGAATTTGCTAGGAGTTAGAGCCAGATTCTAGATTCTAGATTCTTCACCTACTTCTACCATTGCATTATTAGATGGTGTTGGCTTAATTGCTCATTTTTATTTCAGCTTCCCTTTTTAAATTTGGAAAATAATTTGTTGTACTTAAGAGATTATTTTATGAAAAATATTACTTCACTAGGACACTGCTGGTGAAATTGGAATTAGTATTTCACGGCTTCCTGAGGTCTCTAAAAAAACAGAATACTGGAATGATGTTCCTGAAGAATATAAGCACTTTAATTTTAATGACCTGCTTAACAACAAACTGGAGTTTGAACATTTCCGTCAGTTTCTTGAGGCTCATTCTTCAAGGTAAGAAACATAACCATTTTAAAGTGTTATTTCTTTCTTAAAGCATCATTTTTTTAAGCTACTTATTTTTTTAAGCTACTTACTTTGATCCAACATATTATAAAAGTGATTTGGTGCTGGATTTCATTCATGACAGTAAAAAGTAATGAGCATACTTATCTGAAATCTGTATGGGTAACTTTTTGTTGGGGAGTGCATTTTGATAATAGCAACCTCCCAAATGTAATTTTAAGTAGTCAAACAAGATTTGTTAGTAGTTTTAGCATTGGCTAAATAAAAACACCAATGTGTTTTTTATTCTTTTGCCTTTCTACTCTTTCTCTCTTTTGCATTTTTCTGGACGGGTGGTTTAATTAATATTTCTGGAAAGTATCTCCTTTATATTTTTCTAAGCTTTTGAAATTATTACTATAATACTTTGTAATTTTTATTAGCTAATCAATGAAACATTGTAGTTTTATACAGAATCTTGGAAACTTATGACATATTTATCTCATATAAACTGAAATATTGGTCATACAGTTTTCCAGTAATTTTCTCCCAAGTTAGCAGAAAAGGTTTAGACCTGGGAGCCAAATTTCACATATATAGTTTCTCTTCTTATTAATGGGAATTGTAAATTTAGCATGTTGCCATATATACATGCAGTAGATGGAAATTTTCCCAGACTTGATATCAACAATATGAGTCCATCATTGGTGGAGAACTCTGAGACCCTATCAGTAATAGTGGTAGTTTCTTTTCTGATCCCAGTACGCCTGTGTTCATTCATATGTTTAGCCACAATGAGACATATTATTGAATACATTAGTTTCATGATCTAATCAGTTTGGCTAACTAGTCAAGACAACAATTTGTTTGGTGGGTTAGTAGAATTCAGAGAAAAAAATAAAAAGGGCTGTATTTTGTTTTTATTTTCATTTTAGTATGGACCTTATGTGCTGGACAGACATTGAACAGTTCCGAAGAATAGTTTATGGAGACCGGAAGCAAAGGGAAGCAAAATCTATATATATTAAAAACAAATACCTTAATAAAAAATATTTCTTTGGCCCCCAAAGTCCAGCTTCTCTATATCAGCAGGACCAGGTATCAATATATAAACATATTTTCTTTGTTGAAGTGTGAAAACCATTAATTTTTTAAATTCAATTAATTAACATATAGTGTATTACTAGTTTCAGAGGTAGAGTTCAGTGATTCATCAGTCTTATATAATACCCTGTGCTCATTACATCACGTGCCCTCTTTAATGTTCATCACCCAGTGGCCCCATTCCCCACCCCCCACCCCTCCAGCAACCCTCAGTTTATTTCCTATGATTAAGAGTCTCTTATGATTTGTCTCACTCTCTGATTTTGTCTTGTTTTATTTTTCCCTCCCTTTCCATATGATCCTGTTCTGTTTCTTAAATTCCACATATCAGTGAGATCATATGATAATTGTCTTTCTCTGATTAACCTCTTTCACTTGTCATAATACTCTCTAGTTCCATTCACTTCATTGTAAATAACAAGATTTCATTTTTTCATGGCTGAGTAGTATTCCATTGTATTTATATACTAAATCATCTTTATCCATTCATCTGTCAGTGGACATCTGGGCTCTTTCCATAGTTTGGCTGTTGTGGACATTGCTTCTATAAACATTGGGGTGAACGTGCCCCTTTGAATCACTACATTTGTATCTTTACAAATGTATCCAGTAGTGATTGCTGGGTCGTAGGGTAGCTCTATTTTCAACTTTTTGAGGACCCTCCACACTGTTTTCCAGGGTGGCTGCACCAGCTTGCATTCCTACCAATAGTGTAGGAGGGTTCCCCTTTCTCCGCATCCTTGCCAACATCTGTTGTTTCCTGACTTGTTAATTTTAGCCGTTCTGACTGGTGTGAGGTCATTGTGGTTGAAAACCAGTAATTTATTTATTTTTGTCAACAACCTGAAAGTCATCTTTTTTGTCCTTGCTTTTATGATTTATATGTTAGATACTTTGGAGATCTTACGTTTTAAGTTATTTCTAAGTATCTACAAATTAAATACCTTTAAAATTCACTCAAGTATACTATAAAACTGTTATTTTTTAAAGTAATTTATAGAATAAAAATAGCTTTTATTCATCCAGTCATCCATTCATTCAGCAAATATGAATGCCTGTGATATATGGTATCATTATTTACTATATTATTACTGTCATTATTACTATATGTCATTATTTTACTATGTGGTGTTATTATTTTTTGGCAAAAATTTCAGATTGGAATTCAGCGGTGAAACTGAGTGTTCATGTAACACTTTTATCACATGAAATATGGCTCAATTTTTATGCTTTTGAACTATAAAGAATTAAGTGTTATAATGAATTTGAAGTTTGCTAGTACCACATTACTACCTGGAGATCAAATGTATAGTGTTTTGATATCTTTATTTTGGTAGTTTGAAAGGATGCCTGTTCTAATGGTGTACATTTACAAAATACAAATTTCAGATTAATGCTAAATTCAGTAAATTAAAGAAAAATTCAGAAGTGTTCTTAAGTAGAGCATACCAAATTAAAAAGCTAGCTCTTCTGAGGGTAAAATAAGCAAAAGTTTTTGGGAGTAAGAAGGAGAAGGAATTCTGAAATTAAGAAGCCTCGGCAAAATGCCTTGCCATTCGTTCCTTGAGATACAAATCTGGGCTGTATTAGCAAAAGTGTTGGGTATCTTAATAAGCACAAGTATGAAATAAACACATGGAAGGCATTTGTTTTCTGTTTGGCTTGTGCTACATTGTGTGAGGTTTCATGGTATCTGATGGCTACTGTGTGCACCCTCCGTACTAGAACATGCTGAGGATTTCAAATTCAGTGGAAAAAGTTATCCATTGCTATCATAGCAAATGATTGTGTTTACACCAGAAGAGTTTCCTCGGTCACCTTTCTTCCTCATCTTTGACTTTACTTTTATTTTTGTTTACTTATTTTATACTTAAGGATATTCACATCACATTAAGTTCCATATAGATCTTTCTAGTTCTAATTTCAGTTGGGTGGGCCAAGTTTGCTCTTTGATCAGCAAAGCAGTCTTTTTCTCTTCTTCTTTTTTCTTCCTTTTTTATATAAAAAATATCAGTATTATTAAAGGATGGCTAAGAGGGTTTCTCTTCTGTTTTTATGCAAAACAATTATTTTATTAGTAGGATTTGATTGATTTTATTAATCAAAGGGAAATTAAGAAGGAGGTAATTTTTCCAGTGAGGGGTCCAGAAGTTTTGGATGGTGTGTACACAGAAACAGGTAGAAAACAGAACAATTTATAGCA
The DNA here is from genome assembly GCA_002007465.1 of Ailurus styani. NCBI lineage: Eukaryota > Metazoa > Chordata > Mammalia > Carnivora > Ailuridae > Ailurus > Ailurus styani. The sequence continues at coordinate 3,474,131 of LNAC01000064.1, forward strand.
GGAGATAGTCATTCGTAGCTTGTTGAAACTGAGATACTTATACAGAAAGAGATCTGGGCCACGGAGATTGTGTTTTTTAAAAGGTGTCACCTGTGCGGGTCAGAGACTCTTCTCTGTAGAACCTGGTCTCTCTCTACTTCTGCTGCTTCTGTTTTCTTCTTCAGAGTTGTTGGAGCAGCCCTGCCTTGCTAGCACCACCCTCATCCCACCATGTCCAACTCAACATTTGTTTGTGCCTATTTAGAATTTCTGAGTCAAGTTTGCCTCCTAACTAATTCAGGTCCCATTTTCTTCATACTCAAAAGAAAACGCCTTCTCCAACTAGTCAGTTTGACCAGAATCACAGATTCGTAGAATATTAGACCTGGAAGAGCCCTTAGAGAACTCATAGACTAATAATTACCCTCATTTCACAGTTGAAGATGCTGAGACCATGGAGGAAAAAATGGCATTGCTTGTGGCCACACAGGATAAAAATCCCACTCCTGTGTTCTCTGAAATCTATAACGAGCAGAATCAGACATCTGAAACAACCACCACATAAACCACAATGGTCTTTTTGATGTCAGGGGAGTTCTAGGTTTTTGCCATCCACAACGGAGCCAGGAGATAGCTGGCGGAAAATGACAGCTGTGCTCCCGAGCGCGTGCTCAGCAAACAGTTTGGGGTAGATGGATAAAGGGATGACTGTTAGTGTTTCTTCACTAAAACAGAAGTTTGCAGTTGTTCTGTTTCCTTTGTATTTTCTTAGATAATGAATTTAAGTGGTGGCTGGGGAAGGATGCTCCATGAGCAGCTTGATGCCCCTGTTCTACTTGAAGTTCAGAAGCACGTCCTCAATAAGCTAGAAAACGTGTGGTTGCCATTATTTCTTGCAAGTGAACAGTTTGCAGCACGCCAAAAGATAAAGGTATATCAGTTAGTGGAATATTTGCATAGCAATAGTCAGTACCTCTTAAAACATCACATGTGGGGGTGCCTGGGTGGCTCAGTGGGTTAAGCCTCTGCCTTCGGCTCAGGTCATGATCTCAGGGTCCTGGGATCAAGCCCCACATCAGGCTCCCTGCTCAGTGGGGAGCCTGCTTCCTCCTCTCTCTCTGCCTGCCTCTCTGCCTACTTGTGATCTCTCTCTGTCTGTCAAATAAGTAAATTAAATCTTTAAAAGACAAACAAACAAACAAAAAAAAACATCACATGTGTCTACCTGTTGGCCCCACCGTTGAACTTCTGTGGCACAGTGGTTAAGAGCATAGAGTCAGCCTTCCCAAGGTTTTGCTTCAAGGTATTTTTTTGTGTGTGTGTGTGTGTGTGTGTGTGTGTGTGTTTTGGTAAGTATATTTTATTTATCTATTTATTTATTTATTTATTTAAACTTTATGTAATCTCTACATCCAACATGGGGCTCGAACTCATGACCCCAGTATCGAGAGTCTCACACTCTTCTTGACTGAACCAGCCAGGCGCCCCTACAACTTTAAGTTTTTGTTTTTGTGGGTTTTAAAAATATTTTATTTATTTATTTGACAGAGAAAGAGAGATTACAAGTAGGCAGAGAGGCAGGCAGAGAGAGAGGAGGAAGCAGGCTCTCTGCTGAGCTGAGAGCCCGATATGGGGCTCGATATCAGGACCCTGAGATCATGACCTGAGCCGAAGGCAGAGGCTTTAACCCACTGAGCCACCCAGGCACCCCTACAACTTTAAGTTTTAAAACTTAGTTTCCTCATTTGAAAAATAACTGGGGTTAATAAGAGTAATTGTTACCTAAGATAGTTGTGAAGGTGAAATGAAAGAATGTATGTGTAGTTTCTTAGCGTGGTACCTGGCACACAGCAAAGACTCAAACACTACTTATTAACCTAGTTATTTTTTATATTGTTATGAAGTCCTCATATAAGCGAGCAAGGACGTACAGGGGGAATAGTTAAATGCTTTATGATAATTCTGTACTATGAAGATTTCCATATAAAATGGGGTTATAAAATGAGATTAAAATATAAAAATGAGATTTCCACATGTACTGATATGAAAGATATTATTTCTTGAGGGAAATGATGCAGAACAGCATATAGAAGATAATCCCATTACATATTCTAATATATCTATTGATTTATGTATTTCTTTTCCCATTTATCTATCTATCTGTATTTGTGTTTATGAAAAAAGTCTAAAAGGATCTGCCTCCTGGGGAGTAAGAAGGATTTTTTACTTTTTATGAAGTGGGGTGTTCTTTTGTTTTTGCTTTGTTTGCACTTTATAAACAGCATGTGTTACTTTGATAATTTAAAATGTCATTGTCACACCAAACACAGGCAAACCTGATCTTTACAAAAATAACATAAAGGGACAGAAGGTGTAATTTTGGACTCTAGTATGCAAAGCACGTGCCATTAGTGTTGAGCAGGAAGAATCTAAAAGAACAACCCTCTATATTCAATTTATCAAATACTTTGAGCCTTACTTATGTGGAAATATCCTTAGTCTTATGAGCACCTTAAGTTATGGAAAACACAATACGGCTGGGAAAAATAGAATTTATAGTATGAAGAAGAGCTGACTAGTTTTAGGCAAATAGTTCCTGGAAATAAGCTTTGAGGCAACACAAATTTCCTCATTTCCTTTCTTTAGGCTTTGGCTTACTAATATTATTTACCACGTTTTCTCACTATGTTGACCACAATAACTTTATTGTAACTTATAGCTGTTTCCTGACTGACTTAGCGTTCTTTGGGTGGCAAACAACATAAACTGATTCTGGCAACCTTCAGCCAAAGACAAAAGAGAAAGGAGAGAATTTGTTATAAAATGGTGCTGGAACATCTCACACAGAGGGGAAGAGTTGACACCCAAGTTCTAGAAAGGCCAGGGGCTGGGACAGCCCTGGAAACCCAGCAAAAATTGCTGGATCTTTCCTCCAGCTGTGGCTATCAAAAAGCAGCAGCTGCGATCCAGTACTGTTCTCTCTAGGTCAGTACCTCCATCTATCTGCTGTGGACAGGGAGGTAGATTCACATAGCCCAGACTTAGCAGAGGCGGTTCCCAAGGGAAAATATTGTGTATGGGCAATCACCTCAAGAAATATCTACTATAGTTCCTCCCTGCGTTGAATAACTTCTGTGCTCTCCTAAAATTAGTTGCAGCTAGAAAATAGCACAAAAATCTGGGAAGTCCTAATTTTCTCTCCAGCTTCAATTTCCATGGGACCCAGAGTGAACTATTATCCACATTTGGGGCAACATGCTTAGGTATTATTAAATTCATTTTGCAGACGGGGAAACTGTTCAGAGAATTTGAGTGACTTGCCCAGGCACCTAGGGGGAGCTTCCATTTCTAAGTCTGATCCTTTTTCTCCTAAAGTGCATTATCGCTTATCCATGCTGACTTTACCTCATCTTTCAAATGTTAAATTAGGGGCACCTGGGTGGCATAGTCGGTTGAAGGGCCGACTGTTGGTTTCGGTTCAGGTTGTGATCTCAGGATGGTGGGATTGAGCCCCACATAGGGCTCTGTAGTCAGCACAGAGTCTGCTTGGAATTCTCTCTCTCTCTTTTCCTCTGCCCCTCACCCCACTTGTGCTCTCTAAAATAAATAAATAAGTAAATAAATTTTTTAAATATAAAATAAAAGCTATTAAATTAGCAAATGATGTCAAAAAATGTAGACATTCTGAATAATTGGGATAAAATAATTGGTTTTGCTTTTAGGTACAGATGAGAGATATAGCCGAAGAGCTCTTGTTACAGAAGCATGAAAGGAAGATCGGAGTCTGGAAGGCAAGTAGTGTTTGTTACATTCTTCCTCTTACTACTTCTACTCTGTCAAAGTATTTTTTTCCTCCCCTACTTGTTCAAAGACCCTCACTATAGACACTGCTTTCTAAGCCACTGACTCTGTTTAATTGCCTGATAGAATCTGGGGGAGAGTGTGATTCTTCCAGATCCCTCTTCTTAAAGCCCTCTCGACCTGCTAAACCCTAGAAGTGTGTTTTAAATATTGGACTTTATATATTCATTTTTGTTTATTTTGCTTGTGATGGATTTCTTAAGACAAGCTGTTCATTTCAGCATATGGTAGCTTATTTATTACTGAGAGTGGATTTCACAAAAAGAATAGGTATGCAACAGAATGAGCAAGTTAAATGATCTTGCATTATACTCTGTTTAGAGTTACATTTTGGCTTTAAAAGAATTAAAAACTATCATTTAACCACTATAATAGGATACCGTACTAGAATTTGCCTGTTTTGCTTCTTCACAAGCATGATAAACACAGTCTTCCTTTTGAGCCTACAAATTTATATGTAGTCATCCTTCTACAGATCTTTCTGGAATGTTGAACTAGACCTGGGTGACCCCATACATACATAAAATTTTATATGACTATTAGAGGATTGATTATATGTATCTGTTAGGATAGTCTTTTTTGTGCATTTTCCTCTTGAAAGGAAATAAAACATTCTTATGTTTGTCTTTTGCTATATTTTTTGTTGAAATACTGAGGAGGATGGACTTATATTTCATATTGATGTGCATTATGTATTATGTTATTTTCTGTTGTGTTAAGTTACTAAGTTTTAGTATATTAAGAAGCAGGTCTTAAAACATTATTTGCTGAGTGGGTTTTAAATAAACATCCCAGTCTAATACATAATTGTTCCTATTTATAGGGCTGTAATTTTAATACAGAACATATGGTGAGGTCTTAACTTTTTGACCAGAGAATATGTGCGTCACTAAAACAGTGTCGGGCGTCTAATCACTTTATCAAGGTTCAGGCACTGCTATTCACCTCAACTGCCTGGTGTTGCCTTCCCTTTTCAGTTTCCAATTCAGATGTCATCCTCAAAGCCCTTCTGCAAAGCTTTTGCTCCTCTGGGCAGAATGAGTTACTCCTTTTGTGTTCCCATAGTGCTTTTTACATAACTCTCTTAAACACTTATGCTGATAGTCGTATATGATTTGTTTCAGGAAATTCATTCTATGCACTGGCAGTAATGGATATGTATCATGTGTTCTGACTGAGAGTTACTATAATTCCTAAGTTCATTTAAAACATTGCCTTTGTAATGGTGCTTCTTTGCATGATTGAAGACTAAACTCAGATTTGGGGAACTTCAGTAAAATTTATCCAGTAAAAAATGTTCTATTCAGTAAATTCAATAAAATCTATGCCTTATGTTTTTTAATCTGAGAGGCTAAAGAGGGATGGGTATGTGATCTAAAATGGTCAAAATTTAGAAAGTAGACATCTTGTATTTCAAAACTGTGAAGATACAAACTAAGTAATACTTGTAAGCCTTACTAACACACCAGGGGTCCTTCTGGCTTTTTTGTTATGTAAAGTAAATCTTCAGTCAGAAGAAGCTTATTATTAAAAGTAACGTATTAATGATTTTTCTTATTGTTATAAAATATTAATAACAGTTTTTATTAAAATAATATAAAGATGTCTCACCTAAAAATATGATTTGTTTTCTAGTTAGAAGCTCCACAGCAAATTTCCTGTTTAAATTAACAGGATTAATTGGCAGTTTTTTTTAAGATTTGAAAAAAATATCTTAAATGTTCTAGTGGTCTTATTTTTTAAAAGGCAGGTGACTTATATTTAATATACAACATGATACATGTATAATATATGAAGTTACAAAATACATAATAATAATGTAACAATATGTAATCATAATATTATGGTTAAAATTTTCTGTTTAAGTACAGAACTCATGCAATGCATTAAAATGTATTTTTTCACCATAGTCCCAAACCGTAATGATTCTTAACATTCTTAAACAATGTATTTATATGTTCTGGATCATTCAATCATATCTTTTTCTCTCTACCTCTTAAAAAAATGATGCCATAAAAAGAGAGAAGAACAGAGAGGTAAAAGTTGCCAAATTCTGTTGTATCCATGCCATAAATTCCAACAGCCTAAAGTAAAGGAGATTGAAGTCGGTAACTTTTAGCCTAATAAATGACCTTATTATTACTTTTTAGAATACAGCTAATTTTCTGTATTCTCTGCTTTGGACAGCCTGTGGAGAGTAAGTGGATATCTTCATCTTGTGAAATCATTGCTTTTCGTAAAGCATTATTGAATCCAATTACTGCAAGACAATTTCAACGGTTTGTGGCTCTAAAAGGAGATTTATTGGAAAATGGTGTACTCTTTTGGCAAGAAGTACAAAAATATAAGGTATCATATTGGAAACTGGAGAAAACTACCTTTTTTTTGGTGGAGGAAATATCTTAAAACATCAGATTCTTACCTGTAACTTTATAGACAAGATTTGTATGAGATGTCCCAATTGTGTCATCTTCAGACCAAAATGTAAATATTGAGGTGTTTATTGTTCTATGTTAGACATATTTCTTATTATACAGTGAAGAGTAAGAGTGAGCCCTGAAATGATAGAATTACATTTTTCAACATATTCACATATATTATGATTTAACGAGATCCTTCCTGAAAAGAATTTTAACTATGTTTTTGCACATCACTCCTCTATAAATGCACATACACATTTTTTCCTAAAGACTTCCATATTCAGTATTTTAACCAAGACCTCTTTACCAGAATTCCTCCCAACTATATTGCCAGCAATGGTAATCAGAGATAGATGATTATAGATAAATAAACCAACAAAGTTGAGAGGAGCTTTTGTATTAGAAAGAATGGCCAAATTTTTAACAAAACAATTAATTGAAAGAACAAGTGGTTAGGTGCAATGGTAGTTTATTCTTAGGTTTAAGTGCTTATTGAAACCATATTGCATCTTTGCATTGAAGGAAGGAAAGGACTTTCTAGGTATTATAATCTAGACTTGAATATGGGAATGTTGTCTAGAAATACATAACAGCAGGCATCCAGACTCTGCTTCATGCTCCCACAGGGAGCAGATTCATTTCTGGGCAAGCAGCCTATTTTATCCCATTACAAAGGTAGAGAATAAGAATAAAACTGGAATTTAAGAGGATAATTCATTTCATCTATAATCTAAGTACGAATTATACAATTCGTGCTAATATTCTACAACATTTATATTCTATATAGTTAGTAATTGTTCAATAAAATCTATTTCCAAACTTTCTCCAACTTACCATGAAACTGTTTTCCATACTTTTCTGTTATGAGCAATTCTTGTACTATTCTAACCTTAGAAATTTTCTCAGAAAAAAACTGTTTTGAGATAAAATTTTTCAAAATCTGCCATAAGGTAAGAAATATTAATTTTTTGAGGATTAGGGAGGAGGTAAAGTCTGTTTTCCAAAATAGGCAGTTATTACATGTGGGCAGAATTATTTTTAAGCTACTATGAATATGAATTAGCCCAACCCCACTAGGGTAAGAGGTAATGCAATAAACCTTGCAGCACGAGACATTTAAAAACACCCATTCATTCAAAGTCAACCCTTAGTTGTGCGACTATTTCTCCTTCAAGCCTGCCCTTGGTCTCCATTTAAATATCTTGTCTGTGGTAGAGAATGAAGGACATATAATTCTAGGTAACTAGTCAAAGTCATGCTATAGGAGGGAATTTGTTCATTCAGTTAGCATTTATTAAGTACCTAATGTGCCAGCCATTATGCTAGATCGTAGGAATAAAAATATGAATATAGCACATAGCCCTCCCTCAAGGAGGGAGACACCCATGAAAACCCATGAAAAAATAGTATGGAATATGACCCATGTTCTAACTAGATATAGTTTTGGCACTGAGGAGGGAATGATGCAGAGATGGTTGTAGGTCAGGGAATTCTTGGCAGAGATAACGTTTGAATTGGGTCTTGAGAGAATTTGCTAGGTGGAAAGCATTCTACCTGGTATGGTGAAATTGTACTGAGCTTACTTTTATATGGCTTATTCTTTTTTTTTTTTTTAAGATTTTATTTATTTATTTGACAGAGAGAAACACAGTGAGAGAGGGACACACAAGCAGGGGGAGTGAAAGAGGGAGAAGCAGGCTTCCCGCAGAGCAGGGAGTCTGATATGGGGCTCGATGTGGGGCTCGATCCCAGGACCCTGGGATCATGACCTGAGCCGAAGGCAGACACTGAACGACTGTGCCACCCAGGCGCCCCTATATAGCTTACTCTTATTAAATGTTTACTATCTGCCAGATATTGTCTTAATTCTTTTCATATAACAGTAAATTTATTCTTCAAAAGAATACTATTAGTTCAAAGTTGTTATTCTTGCCATTTTACAGATGAAGAAGCTAAGGCACAGAAGGGTTAAGAAACTCCTAAAATCATGTAGCTAATTAAGTGGTAGAGCTGGAATTTGAACCAAGGCATTCTGTTGCTAAAGCTCATGCCCTTGAACACTAAGTTATGTCCCCTCCCTCCTCCCTCCCCCCAGTGATTGTGGTAATATGCTAAGAAGTTGAGATCTAGATTCTTCCCAAGTTTTCATAATTCAGAACAATGTTTGATTAATCAGTGATCTTAATCAAACATTGTTCTGAATTGTGAAAAATTGGGAAGAACCCAGATGTTCAACAAGAGGACATTACTTACTTATTATATATCTGTACAATAGAATACTCTGCAACCATTAGAAATTATGTTGTAGGAGAATAATCAATGATGGAAAAAGATATTCATCTTACTGATTTTTTAAAAACCTACCTACTAGAAAACTATATATATATATATACACACACACACATATATATACATATACACACACACACACATATATATGTGTGTGTGTATATATATATATGTATATTTTAAGATTTTATTTATTTGACAGAGAGAGACACAGTGAGATAGGGAACACAAGCAGGGGGAGTGGGAGAGGTCCACTGAGCGGGGAGCCTGATGTGGGGCTCAATCCCAGGACCCTGGGATCGTGACCTGAGCCGAAGGGAGACGCTTAACTACTGAGTCACCCAGGTGCCCCGAAAACAGTATAATTTAAAGTGTGTGTATGTGTGCGTGTGTGTGTGTATGTGTTCCTAGGAAAAAAGACCGGAAGGATATATTCATCTAGCAAGTACTTAAGGAGCACCTACCAAGAGCCACGCTAAATCCTGAGAATACGATTGTGATGAGGATAGTCTTCCCTCCGAGAGAGTACAGTGTCGTGGGAGGGACAGACAGATGGTAGACCAGACAGTCTTAAGACCGATTATTGCCAGAAGTACAGGGCACAATGGAAGTTATGTACAAGATGGATGTCTCCCCTGAACTGAGGGAGTCACCGAAAGCCTTCTAGAGGAAGCTCTGTTTAAACTGAGACCTTAATGCTAGGTAAAAGTTCACTAGGCTAATGGTATAGTAGGGCAGAACAATTAGGAAAAAAAAGTCAATTCTAATTTTCATCCCTTCACCCTCAAAATGAAGACTCCAAAAATTTGTTTTTATTTCACAAGCCTTATATTCCATAATTATAAATCAGGCTCACCAAATAATTATATATGATAATCTTACAAGTAATGGAACAAAATACACTCTTGGTAACATGAAATATATGTGATATAAATAGGCATTTTCTGAGGGGATGCTAAATTGAGTTAAAAATGCTAACTTTAGTCTTTTTTTTTTTTTTTTTTTTTTTAAAGATTTTATTTATTTATTTGACACAGAGAGAGAGATTACAAGTAGGCAGAGAGGCAGGCAGAGAGACAGGGAGAGGAGGAAGCAGGCTCCCCGCTGAGCAGAGAGTCCGATGCGGGCCTCGATCCCAGGACCCTGAGATCATGACCTGAGCCGAAAGCAGAGGCTTTAACCCACTGAGCCACCCAGGCGCCCTGCTAACTTTAGTCTTAATGTAACATTCATATCAGGTGTTTTCATATATAACTTATCCCAAATTATTTGTAAGATTTTATACAGCCAGCACTCAAATTTTTCTTTCTTTCATAGTGTCCGTAGGATAGTTATAACAATGCCCATCATACAATGAGTACTTAATAAGTGTTAGCTCATTTCTGGCCTAGAATGACAGGTTTCCAAAATTGTTTCCTAGCAATTTAGAGAACAATGTCTTTGACAGAGCAATGCCATAATTCAAACTAAGCTAACTCTTTATTTAAAAAAATGATAGCCCTACATCTGTGACATAAAACTGGGTCTTTTTTAATGTATGTTCACTAATTTTAAGGAGGATAATTTGATAGGTTAACTGTAAAAGTGCAAATACTAAGAGATACATAATGACACACCTGTCACAGCCAGCATCCTGCTTTTGTTGCCATTTTGAGCCTCAATCACCTTGGTGTAACAGCAGTTCTGGTTGGAAAAGCTTTCACATCCACCTGGCAGCTGAGTTAGGTACCTGTTTTCAATGCTCTCCTAGAACCCTGTGTAGTCTCTGCTCTAGCACTTACTAGCTAGCTCAGATTGGAGTAATGTATTCTCTTGCTTCTCCTCCAGGAAGATTGAGCCTTGTAAAGGGCAGGTACTGTCATGGGGCTCAGCTAGTAGACAGCAGGCACTCAATATAAATTTGTTCAATGAGTGAAAGTAGACATTGAAGCTGTTCCTTTGCCTGGGAGTAGAAGCACTCCAGATTAAGTGAAACATGTTTATGTAAAGTATATGCATCAAAGTGTTAGGTCCCTCAAACCCAAGAGAAATAGAAGATATGTTGTTTTTTTTTTTTTAAGATAGCCTTCACATGTTCCAGTGCCCTCTTGACCTGTAGTTACTGAAAGATATATTGGCACAATTCTGTAAAGTATTCTAGGAATGCATTAATCATATATTGTTCTATTTTTCCTCCTGTTCAGGACTTGTGCCATTCTCATTGTGATGAGTCCACCATTCACAAGAAGATCATGACTATTATCAACTGCTTTATTAATTCTAGTATTCCACCAGCTTTACAAATTGACATTCCAGTAGAGCAAGCCCAGAAGATTATTGAACACAGGAAGGAGTTAGGACCATATGTGTTTAGAGAGGCACAGGTAAGAGATGAGGGCCTGCAGCTTAGGGTATTTTATTTTTTATTTATTTATTTTTGTTTATTTATTTATTTTAGCAGCTAAGCATATTTTAAAATAGATGAACAATCTAGATATTCTCTTAAGACTTTTGCATTATTCATATGTGACAGGGTTCCAACCTTCCTAATACTGGGATTTATTCTATTTAATTAAAAAAATTTTCAGGGGCGCCTGGGTGGCTCAGTGGGTTAAGCCTCTGCCTTCGGCTCAGGTCATGATCTCAGGGTCCTGGTATGGAGCTCCGCATTGGGCTCTCTGCTCAGTGGAGAGCCTGCTTCCCCTTCTCCCTCTGCCTGCTTCTCTGCCTACTTGTGATCTCTCTCTGTCAAATAAATAAATAAATAAAATCTTTTTAAAAAAATAAAAATAAAAAAATAAAAAAAATTTCAGGGGTGCCTGGGTGGCTCAGTTGGTTAAGCATTGGGCTCTGCATTTTGGCTGAGGTTATGATCTCAGAGTCCTGGGATTGAGCCCTGTGTTGAGTCCATTTCAGATTCTGTGCTCAGCAGGAAGTCTGCTTGAGATTCATTCTCTCTGTGTCCCCTCATTCTCTCTCTCTTTCTCTCTTTAAAATGGGTAGAGAAATCTTTAAAAATTTTTACGTATTCCACAGATCATAAGAAACTAGTAACTTGGGGCGCCTGAATGGCTTAAGCCCCTGGCTTCGGCTCAGGTCATGATCTCAGGGTCCTGGGATCGAAGTCCGCATCGGGTTCTCTGCTTGGCGGGGAGCCTTCTTCCTCCTCTCTCTCTGCCTGCCTCTCTGCCTACTTGTGATCTCTCTCTCTCTGTCTAATAAATAAATAAAATCTTAAAAAAAAGATTAAAAAAAGAAACTAGTAGCTTATTATGTTGTTGAGAATATATAGCAAATACAATTATTTAAATACTATCCTTGACTCTCGGTGATTATCATTTTTGTTTCTAACTTCTAGAACTCCAGCCAGTTCCTCCTTCCTTTCCCACTATTATTATTTCCTTTAGAAAATCTGCTACCACAAATATGTGGTAAAATATGTGTGTCCCACGATTTGTGTATTTTTAAAGATTGGAATATTCACATAGCTCATAAAGTAAGTGAGAGGAGATTTAAGTACCCAACCAGCATAAAGTACACAAGCTCATGAAAGGAAAACCATGCCTGTTAACCTGCTCAAGTTACTTCTTTTTAAGATAAATAATAGAAAACAGTGATTTGGTGAACATAATTTATTTGCATTTTTAAAAGCCTTTTAGTGATGTTGTTCCTGAAAAATGATTAAGAAAAATAAATTATAATAGGGGTAATCGGGAAGGCCATGTCATGATTTAAATGATATGAAACAGAGATTTAGGATACGATTGCCCTTGAGCATGGAAAAAAGGCCCTTATTCCTTAACATTCATTTGTGAGCCAGCTGTGTTCTAATTCCTCTAAGGAACTGAAAATGGACTCAAAATCCAAATTATGCATTAAAATAAGTGAAAATATAGAGGAATGGTTGAGAGTGTGCTGGAGAGAAATAGAGAAAACATGGTGCCAGAATTAGAGTATCTGTTAGTGAAAAGATCTTAGAGATCACTTAGCCTAGCCTAGGTCTCTGGATAACCAGACCAGGGCTTGCCCATGTAGATCAAAGACCTCAAGTCTGCAAGTGCCTGTCTGGAGCTGCTTATATTGGTTGGTTCTGCCGTACTGTCTAGGAATTGAAGCCAGTGAACTCTACTGGAGTCCTAGTCTATGCCTTCTGTTTGATTTCCTAAAATGGAGTCCTAGACGTGTCTTAAATATGGACTTTGGAGCATCAGAAAATGAGAGAATCTCTATATATAGAGTCCTCACTGCACCAAATTGATGATTCCTTCTGTGTTTCCTAAGGAAGCTCAGAGAATAACATCACCTTTTAGCCAGAGATCCGGTTGCCATCTTAATGTCTTTCATCTCCTTTATTCCCTTACCCTCATATCTGCAGTCCCTAAAATTTATCCATTGGTCTCCTCGTTATCCATCATCCTATCTACTTTTCTCTGACTCCATGCCATTACCTCAGCTCACATCTGCAGTATTTTACATTAATTGCCAAACGTGCCTCTGGGCTCTCTCAAAACCATTTAACTCACTCCAGACAGAACCACCTTTTTCAGAATGTCTGTCTGATCATGTCCCTTCTCTGCTTTCAATTTCTGTTACTCCCCACTGTCCTCAGCATGAAGACCATCCTCATTTATCTCTCTAGGCGTATCTCTCACCACTCCCTGTTACCCATCCCCAGTCTCACTGACATATCTGTAGTTCCACAAACAAGCCTTACTCTTGTCCCTCCTGAGTTTTTTGCATTATCATCTCTCCCCTGTGCTTCTGTAGCATCCTGTGTACATCTCTGTCTATCACACAAAACTGAAAATGCCTATTTTCGTGCTGATTTTCCCACTAGACTGTAAGGTGTTTGAGGGCAGGGAATGTTTCTTATTTACCTTTGTGGGCCAAATCCTGGCACAGAATAGGCATTTTGAGCACATAGATGACTGACATGAGAAGTGATCATTTGTGACAGAAAGAAGTAAAATCAAACTGGAAATGAGAGCAAACTCGAATGAAGGGCCTACATAGTAGATAAAAAAGCCTGCTCCGGTATTGTTACCAATTTAGCCTTTGCCTCTCCCCCACCTGCACCCCTAATAGCTTTAAAGTTTTCTTCACCCAGCCACATTTTCACTGGCCCCTTTACTCATACTAAAGGCATTGCCCAACTCCTGCCAGTGAGCAAAGTAGCTCTAAAATTACTAAAACATCTTTTAAGGACTTTATTTATTTATTTGACAGAGAGAGAGAGAGACAGTGAGAGAGGGAACACAAGCAGGGGGAGTGGGAGAGGGAGAAGCAGGCTTTCCTGCAGAGCAGGGAGCCCGATTCGGGGCTTGACCCCAGGACCCTGGGATCATGACCCGAGCCGAAGGCAGACGCTTAACCACTGAACCACCCAGGCGCCCCATTAAAACATTTTGTTACCTACAGTTTGATTTCTCTTAAGGTTCTGGAGGCACAGGGTAATTTTCCTGACTAGCACATATGTTATTAACCTAAAATCTTAATTGCAACTTTTACGAATAGAGCAGTTTTATGTCTTCTATTGAAAAATTGTGTTCTACTTGAGTGACTTACTGGAAGACTTTCTTTCTTTCTTCTTCTTTTTTTTTAAAGATTTTGTTTATTTGACACAGAGAAGAGAGATCACAAGTAGGCAGACAGGCAGGCAGAGAGAGAGGAAGAAGCAGGCTCCCCACCAAGCAGGGAGACCGATGCAGGGCTCGATCCCAGGACCCTGAGATCATGACCTGAGCTGAAGGCAGAGGCTTTAACCCACTGAGCCACCCAGGCGCCCGGAAGACTTTCTAGATTGAAATAAATGTATTTGAGAGCTAGGAATGACTCAGATTTTGGAGAAAGAACTGACGTGTAAGGCCAATAGTTGGTAAATAGAGGAGGAAGGGGGGAATATTTAAGTTTAAGAAGTTCATATAAAAACTACCATAATCCCTTGACATTGGAGCAGGGGCTTACTTAAATAAAGATATGGCAGGTAAATGTAAATGAAATTTTTTAAAAAGCCTGCATTTCATCAAATAGAGTATCTCTGGCTTTTGTGTTCAAAATACAGAGAGGCTACAGAATTCAATGATAAAACTGTCTATTTTTTTTTAATCTAAATTCAGTTAGCCAACATATAGTTGGCTACATCATTGTAGTGCACAATGATTCATTAGTTGCATATAAACTATTTTTAAAGGAATAAATAATTTTAGAATTACTAATAATATTCGTGTACAGAAAAGAGGAATAATTAAATAAACCAACCAATTGAGGACTCTGTTGATCACTGCAGTGCTTGCTTTTTAAAAATTCCTCCTTTCCCCTGAAGAGTTGGCTTGAAGCCTAATGGGATGGTTCATTTTTTTCCAGGGCATTAGGTAAAGGTCATTCCTAGCAACAAGATGTTGGACTTGATTTGATGTGGCAAGTCCTACCTTCTTGGAAGTAATGTATGCCTCTGGAACTAATGGAAATACTTGGCATGGGAACTTGAGCAACAATTCTTATCTCTATAAATATCACAATTAATCACTTAATGTAGAGTGTGCTCGTAGAAAGCATTTGTCCAGGATACCACCCTGCTTTTTAAATGTTACTTTTCTTGCTCTCACATAAAAGAGATTATATCATTTAAAAGTTACTCAAGATTTATTCTTAGATCTGCAGCTTTGTTTAAGAGCTTTTCCAGAGGTATTTCCTTTCTCTAAAAGAAAGAAAAGGGGGGCAGAGAGGAGTTCCTCTAGATGGACTGAATATTTGAAATACTTGCATAAAACAGCAGAGTGTGTGGCAGATCAACTAGTCTATGTTTTAAAAGAAAACATAAATTTCTTATTTAAGAAGACCTAATGGATTCTTTATTAATACAATCAATTGGTTAGGGAAACATAAAGAATAAAGTAACTTTTAAGTGTATTTTTTTTTTTAAAGAAAAACGTCTCATTGGTAGTAAAAAAACATTGATCATAAGCATGTGCTGAGCTAAACTATACCAAGATGTCTGGAGACAATAAGTTGGAGGAAACATGCTGTATATTAAAGATAGAATAGTTAATCCATTATTATGGTGAATTAGAGTTTAAATCGGTACATTTGTATGAAATTGTAACCTGAGACATTGTTTTTTATACAGATGACAATTTTTGGGGTTCTATTTAAATTTTGGCCCCAGTTTTGTGAGTTTAGGAAGAACTTAACTGATGAAAAAATTATGAGTGTTTTAGAAAGGAGACAAGAATATAATAAGCAGAAAAAAAAATTGGCAGTCATAGAGGACGAAAAATTTGCAAAGGTAAGACAAGACTCATTTTGAGTTGAACCACACTTTTATTTTTTATTATTTTTTTCTTTTGGTTTGAATCATACTTTTAAAAGGTATGTGATGTATGTGAATTTATAGAAGAATTTGGGCCAGGGAAAAAATGCAGAGACATTATAGAATACAGATTTTAGTGGCTTTAATCCTTTATTTAGAGGTTTCAGCCTTCATTCTGAATTTCTCAAAATTCATCGCAAATGTCACCTCTTCCCTGTGGAAGCTTCCTTGACCCTAATAGACAACACGAGCCGCTCACATCCCTGCAGTAACTTTCCTAACTCTCTTGGAGAATACTTTATATAGCCTCATGAACAAGTTTTTGCATCTGTCATCCTCACTGGACTGATTCCCAAGGATAGTATCTGTCTTGTGCATCTGTGTATCATAACACATAGATTTTCAGTATTAATTTTCAGTATTAAAATTACAGAATGATACATTCACTGTAAAATTTATAAATATGAATCATAAATTTCCCAGCCTGCCTATTCGTCTGTTAGTCTGTCCATTTATTCATCCATTCACCTGTTTATCCTTATATTTATCCATTTTCTTTGAATTGAAAAAGGGTAACAGCTCCCAACTAATGTATCTTATTTATTTATAAGCTTATGCTTATTCTATTATTTATTTATTTATATATTTTTTAAGATTTTATTTATTTATTTGACAGAGAGAGATCACAAGTAGGCAGAGAGGCAGGGAGAGAGAGAGGAGGAAGCAGGCTCCCTGCAGAGCAGCGAGCCTGATGCGGGGCTTGATCCCAGGAGCCTGAGATCATGACCTGACTGAAGGCAGAGGCTTTAACCCACTGAGCCACCCAGGTGCCCTGCTTATTCTATTTTTTAAAATAAATTTAAAAGTTACTGAAAGATGCAAAAGTAATATAGTGAACGTTCATATATACACAGGTCAAAATAAAGACTGCTAACATTTTGCCTCATTTGTTTTTTTTTTTCCCCTCCTTAAAATATTACAGAAAGAGTAAATCCTGCAGAAAGAACAAACTCTCTTAATCCCAGTTCTGAATTCTGTTACCCTCCCCATTCCCAAGAGCAACCACTGAGCTTGGGCTGTATTCTTCTAGATCTTTTTAAAGATAGTGTTTCATACATGTATGTATACAGTTTCATAAACAATATAGAGAACTATGGAGGTTCTTAAAAAACTGCCAAACTTCTCCAAAGCTACAGAAGCAGCTTGCTCTGTTTTGATGTTTGTATGATGTATTTTTTCTATTCCTTTACTACCTATATCATTATATCTCAAATGTACAGTATACAGTTGGGTCATCATGGTTTTGTAAAAAAATCTATTCTGCTAATCTCTGTCTTTTAATTGGTGTATTTACTCTCTTTATCTTTAGTGTAGTTTTTTATATGTTAGTTAAATCTGCCATTTTATATCTTGGCTTTGATTGTTCCCTCTGTTTTTCATTTTATTCTGTTTCCTTTGTCTGCATTCCTGTGGATTATTTGCCTATTTCCTAGAATTTTTTTGGGTATATCTTTGTTTAGATGTTTTAGTGGTTGCTTTAGATATTACATTATAGATGCATGACTTTTCCCAGTCTATTAGTGTTGACATTTGTCACTTTGAGTAGAGTCTAGAAATTACTCTTCCCCTTTAAGTCTTTTTCCCTCACCTGTTTATACTTATTTTAAATATTATCTCAACCTATACTGAGAACCACATCAAACCACATCGCTATTATTGGTGGTTAAGGAAATTATAAGTCATTTCAAAATGAGCATAAAATGGCAGGCGATAGCCATATAAAGCCATCATAAGAATAAAACAAAATGAAAACTCCAACATTTTATAATTTTTGCTTCAACCCTCAAACATAAATTAGGAAACTCAAGGAGAGAAGAAAAATCTATTCTATTAACCCATACTTTTGCTCTTTCAATTTTTCTTCCTTCCTGATGTTCCAAGATTTGTTATTTTATTCTTTCTTTTCCCTATAGGTAAGGTATTGTTTCTCACTCACTGCTTTCAAGACTTTTTCTTTATCTTTAGTTTTCAGAATTTGATTATGATATGTCTTGTGTGGATTTCTTTGGATTTGTTTTGAGGATTGCTCAGGTTCTTGAGTCTATAGGTTTATGTCTTTTGCTAGGTTTTTTGGGGGAATTTATATACATATTATATATGTGTTTGCATGTATATGTGTATATAAATCCTTTGATCCATAGGTATGACTTATATATATATTACATATCATTTATATGCATTTATATGGGTCAGAAATAAAGTATATATGAATAATATGTATATAAATCCCCTATCTATTCAATCAAATTTCTTCTCTCTTGAGTACCTTATAGCCTCACTTTTGAGAGACTTTTGTCTTTTTCTTCAGTCTTCTTTTAAGTTCAGTAAAATGTCATTTTACATTTCCTTTTTATATTTTTGGTCTACTTCTGGCCTGAGTTTCTGCATTTATGGTTTGGGGTATTATTTCATATATGCGAATATTTGTATAGGAATATTCAGTTTGTTTGTTTTATAGTTTTCCTCTGATTCATGACCGGATTTCTTGGATAGTGCTATCAGCAACTGAAATGTGTACACAGCATCATTTATAATAGTAAAAAATTTTTAATGACTTAAGTTTCTGATAGCAGGGATTGATTATATTATCTGTGGTACATACTTTTACTAGACTATTATTCACCTATTGAAGTGATGATATAGTTTATTTTTTTATTGTTCAGGATGTGAGTGCATAGGACAGTTCATCATTGGAAATGATGATGTCTTCATTTCATCATCCATATATTTGGGTGTATACTATATGTTGTATGGTAGGCATACTGGTGATTGATACAAAGACCCTCCCCTTTATATTCCCATTCTTTATTTATTCACATAGAAACATTTCCACAACATTTAACGTGAAAAGGATATTTCAAAAGACAACATATAGTGATTCCATTTGAATGAAATTTAGGTAATAAAATATAAATATTAAAATTATAGATTATATCTATATCTTTCCCTGGTGAGAAGTTTGGATGGATGTTATGAAAATGTTTACAGTGGTTTTTCTTAGATGCCAGAATTTGGGAGTGATTTTTATGTTTTTCATAGTTTATCATTTATTTTAAAATATTTTTGTTAGTATGGAAGAAAATTAAAGAGTTCATAAATTATGCCACATTAGTAGTATTGACTTGATGAAACCATAGGTGTAGTACCCACCACAAAATATTTTTTCATCTAATGTTATAACTCCTTTACTGTAAGTTTATACTAATATAATTTTATCCCTTTTTTGGAATAACTTAATTTAATATAATCACAGGATGGACTCAAACAATATGCAAGTTCTTCAGGATCTGCTATCAAAACAGTTACTCTAGCCACTGACCCTGTTTTAGGCCTACAAGTGTATGGTCGACAGGTAAGCAGTCAAGGTGTCTCAGATACTACTTCTTCTTTTGAGCAGTGGATAGTAGGATGCAGTCACTGTTATTCTCCAATAGTACAGGTGTGCTTGTTTGAAAATGAAGGTCACTAATGAATCATTGAACACTGCTTCAAAAACTAATGATATACTATACAGTGGCTAACTGAACATAATAAAAAAGAAAATGAAGCTAAAATTATATTAGGAAAGATTGGTAGGGATTTTCCTTGAGCCCTCAGAAAACACTAAAATTTCAGCTGATCTTGGACAATATAATCAATGAAAATACTTTTTGATGTGTGTGAGGAAGATTTAAGAGGTGGCAGTTGAAAGGACTATCTTATTGAAAAAGGGAATAAGGTACATAGAGAACGAGGTAGAATACATTTGGTGGGTATATTCTTGGGCTAAAAAAATAGAAAGAAAAACATCAAAGGCTTAGTGTCAATTTTTTAATTCTTTGAAGTGTTCATAAAATTGACCAGAACATGACCATCAACAATACGTTCACAGCTTTTATGTTTATATTTACAACTTGTACATTAATACCAGTTCCTTGAAATTTCATTAATTTATGTCTGTTTTTAATGATTCGTATCAAAAGTGTTTGTGCCTTAGGATAACACTAGCTCAAGAAACCGTCTTAAAAAAAAAAAGAAAGAAACCATATTTTCGGCATTTAGGAATGTCAAATAAATTCAACCACTCAGCTAAGGTAACTGATAGACTGTAAAACTGTCATTGAGAGAAGGGAAATAACCAATTTTGTGATACTGTATTTTGAAAAATGTAACATCTAAAAGTGTGTGGTATGTAATAATGCCATTTGGAAGAACATTCATTAGCAAATGACTAGCATTAAATTTCAGAAACACCGTGTAAAAATAAAGGGGGAAATAGGGAATTTGAGATAGCAGGCTTCTAATTTTCACTGTCATTTACAAGTCAGTGTTACCTGGAAGCCTGAAAAAAATCACGGCCTTTGCTTTGAGTCTGTTTCCTTATCTGTTAAAAGGAGAAGGGGAGAGAAAAGGGAATGATGATGGTGGTGATGAACTCTTGTCATATATCTCAAGAGTCTTGTAAGAAACCTAAAAATCTTTTGGAAACCGAAGGCATTCCATAAATGTAAATTATTATTGTTGTTGCTATTGAAGGAATACATGTGAATTATTCCAGCGATTGGTAGAGTAATAATACACTGCCATTTTGCAAGTGTAGATGCTCTGTATATACATTTGTTTTAGATAGATTTCACACTTTTAAGGATTGCAATTAATCCAAATGCAAAATACCCCCCCAAACTTGGATCTCTCTTAAGCATCTAAATTCACAATCAAACTAAATATCTATACAGATGCCTGCAGAGCTGTCAAGAAATCTATAAAGCCTTTGTAACATTGATTCATTAAGAAATAGTTATAATATATATAGTTATGGCACACCATTGAATAGTTATATTCAATGATCTGTTATTGAAGTTTGTTATACTTCAATAAATGGTTTAAATGAAGAAGCTTATGTAAGCCATCTTACCTTCAGTTTATCTCCTGGGGCAAACATTTCCAAAATTAAGTTTGAAAATTGTCTTTCTAGCCAACCTGGTGCTATTCCAAGTACATAGAAGCCTTAGAACAGGAAAGGGTTCTTCTTAAAGTTCAAGAAGAGCTGGAAAAAAAGTTATTTACAGGTAATGTTTGCTTTTTGCATACAGGGTTGCTTGGTTACCTTCTACCACAGTTTAGTTCTAGAGGACTTTCCTGATGACTACTTCTTTTTCTTATTTTTGTGTAGCCATACCATCTTTCACAAATTTTAAGACTCCTGCTTCAGCTATGTCTTTGAAAAAGACCGTATCTTCCCACAACATCCAGAGTGAGTTTCCAGTGATAGTCTACCTGCGGTTCTTTCTTCCTTGTTAGAATCCAGCCTGCCAGGAGGCCCTCAGGACAGAGACAGCAAGAAGGGATGAGGCCTGCCTCCCTTTCAACTGCGCTGACCCACAGCTTAGGAGAACTTCAGTGTGTGCCTGTGTATGCGTACGTGCATGTGTGCATGCATGTGCGTGTGTGTTCTGTCTCCCTTTCTGTTTTTTCTCCTCTGCTGAGAACCTAATATTCCATCCCATTTTCAAAGTGACAGTACTCACGTGAGTATAACCTGCTGCTAGATGCAAGGTAAGTCACACACTGAAAGTTGTTCAGTGCCATCCACATCCCTCTGACACACACGCTCACGCAATACACAGCTGCACACACGCACATACACACAACATGCTGGCACCACACACATGCCCACACACACCCCGCTAACAAACTGATGGGAAGGAGTGAGCACCTTGCCCCCCTTCTGAGTGGTACAGCCCCCTGAAAAGGAAAGCTTCCAGGGGATGGCCATTTATTGCTTCTATTTACTCCTTAGCTGTTCTTTTCTTCCACAAAGAACAACAGAAGATGAGGCTCTAGCTCAGTTTCCCAAGTTTTCCCCAGCAGAGTTTTTCCCAGCTCCATCTCCCCAAGTTGGGAATACAAGAAGAAACTGAAAACAAAGAACTGAAAATCAAGCCCAGTCCTCTCCTGCAGAGACTGATAGGATTCTACAATTTGGACTGGCTGCTAATGGAAAGGGTTCAATGCCTTTACAAAGTAGCATAGTAAGATGGTGTAGCCTATGTGTGGCCCATGAAACCAGTGTTTGAAGAACCCAGTAAAGGTCCCGTTTCTCTTCTCTCTTGCTGCTTAGCTTTTCATGGATTTTGGTTTTCTGGTTCTTGGGAGGGTTTAATGAGCAGGCCTTTATGTTCTTAGCCTGTTCATCTTTTTTCTCTCTTGGTTTATCCTCGCCACAATACCCTTCTGCAAGTTCCCCAGTCCCTTAGGCCACCCTCACAGTGCCTCAACCTGGAGGGTTTGCTGACCCATCTGTTCATTTCTTGGGATCCTTATTACAACTCTTTGCAAGTTTTTTTTTGTTTGTTTTCAACTTAGATTTTCCATAGCTGCTTATGTTTTCAACCATTTATTTTTCTCTTGCAGGAATCCCTTAAATTAAATTTAACTGATATGGAAGCTCAAGTGAGTTTTTGATGGCCTGCATTAGAGCAAGCCTACCATCTAAATAAAGTTCGGCATCTTTTACTCTCATAGTTTTAAAGTGATAGCTATTCTGTACACATGACATATGAGACCATAAAATTTTCAAAACATGTTTAGAATAAAATTACCTCCGTCTAGGTTAGAAGAATCAAAATGCTTTGCTAATTACAGAACTTAAGAAAGTATCACGTTACGCTCCTCAGGTAGTCTTCCAGTAAATATTCTTGAAGAATTTACTCTATTTCGTTAGCAGACGTAATCAGCAGGGCATTAGGGGCAAATATTCCAAGCAGTACATTGACCCAAAACAAAAAGAGAAGTGACTTCGAGCCCCGTCCCTTTCCTTAGCTCTAAAGGAACTGTACAGTAAAGCAGTGGTTCTCAAATGCAGACTTCAGTGTGTGTAACAGTCACCTGTGGCGTTTTCCAGCAGGGCGGATTTCTGGGCTCACTCTCCAAGAGTCTGATTCAGTAGCTCTTGGGCAGAACCCATGAATCTCTCTCTTTCACAGACATCCTAGGGGATTCTGATAGATGAGCTCCACGGATCACTCTTTGCAATGAATGTGAGGGTAAAAGAGAGGAGTTGAAACGGTAAAAGCCCCCTTATTAACTGGAGTTGCACCTGTATCAGAGAGAGCCCAGACATACACCCTCTTCTCCTCTTTCCCAGAGAGAAAGGAGAAAGTGTCAGAAATGATGCGGGAAAATGAACTTCACCAGCTCTAGGCCTCGGCATGGGACGCAGAAGCTCTAAAGACTGTGACCTGGATTACGTGACTGGAAGCAACGGACTTCCACTCTCTCAGAACCCCAGAGAGTATTTTCAAAGTCAAAATTGGTATTCCTGATTCTCTAAAGAGTTTTCAAGAAATATTTTAAATGGGGAAAGCGTCAGGAGGCACACTAGGGAAAGTTTTTCTTCTAAAACAGTGGTTCGGACATTTGTTGTAGTTTAGGAGCCTTGTGGTTTCCTCTGCTTCCACTCCACTCCCCGGGGGGGCTGTGAGGTGTGTCACTTTTCTATGCTTTGCACTTGATCTTTGTTTTTCCCTTCCCTTTTTGGTATTCTACTCTTTTTCTACCTTCCTTTGGTTTTAATTGAACATTTCATAAGAATCCATTTCTCTCCTCTCTTAGCATGTCAATTATAATTCTTTATAAAAGAAGTTGCCCCAGAGTTTGCAATATACATTTACAACTAATAAAAGCCTGCTTTCAAGTACTACTGTACCACTTCGTTGTTGGTGCAGGTGTCTTAAGACAGAGCATGTCCATTTCCTCCCTCCCACCCCTTATCACCTTGCTGTAAGTTAATTTCACTTGTCCATGAGCTATAATCACTGAATACATTCTTGCTATTATTATTTTAAACTGTTTGCTGTTAGGTCAATTAAAAAAAGAAGAAGAAAACATTATTTTCCCTTCATTTATTCCTTCTCTAATGTTCTTCCCAAGTTTCTGACCTATTATCATTTTCCCTCTCTCTGAAGAACTTCTTTCATCATTTCTTATAAGGCAGGTCTACTGGAGACAAATTCCCTCAATTTTTATATGCCTTAGAAAGTATTTCTCCTTCACTTTTGAAGGATAATTTCACCATATACAGCATTCTAGGTTAGTGGTTTTATTCTTTCAACACTTCATATATTTCACACCACTCTCCTCTTGCTTACATGTTTTCATCAATTCTTATCTTATTCCCCTGGCTTCTTTCAAAATTCTCTTTGTGACTTTGTGCAATTCAAATATAGTATGTCTAGGTGTACGTTTTCTGGTATGTACCCTGCTTATGTTCTCTGAGTTTCCTATATCAGTGGTTTGGTGTCTCTCATAATTTTGGAAAATTTTCCATCATTATGACTTCAAATATTGCTTCTGTTCCTTATATTTCTTCTCCTTCTGGTATTTCCACTACACACATGTTGCACCTTTTGTAACTGTCCCACGGTTCTTGGATATTCTGTTCCTTTCCACTGTTTTAATTTTTTCCTCTTTGCATTTCAGTTTTGGAATTTTCTATTGACCTTTCTTCAGGCTCACTGATTCTTTCTGTAGCTGCGTCTAGTCTGTTAGGAAGCCCACCAAAAACATTCTTCATTTACATTACAATGTTTCAGTTTCTAGTATTTCATTTAGATTTTGTCTTAGAACTTCCATCTCTCTGCTTATATGACCCATCTGGTCTAACATATTATCCACTTTTTTAGCAGATCTCTTAGCATATTAACCATTTTATATTTCTGGTCTGATCATTCCAAAATCTCAGCCATATCTGAGTCTGTTTCAGATGCTTGCTTTATCTTTTCAAACTGTTTTTTTTTCCTTGTCTTTTAGCATGATTTGTAATATTTTATAGAAAACAAGGCATGATAAAAGGAACTGAGGTTATATGGGCCTTTGGTGTGAGGTTTTATGTTTATCTGGCTAGGCATTAGGCACATTTACTGTTTGCTGTGGCTGTGGTGTTACAGGCTGAAATTTCCCGTATATCCTTGTTTTTGTCTCCTCTGTTGTGTTGGTTTTTCCTGGAGTCTCCTTAATAGGGTCTGAGGCTTGTGGTTCTTTTAGCTGCAATCACGGTCATAACACCAGAACCCTGTTGATGTGGTCAAGTGTAGGAGGGGGGCAAGTGTTTTACATTCTGATGGTTATATGTCAGTCTTCTGGTGAGCCTGAGTTGGGTATTTCCCTTCCCCCAGGTCATTTAGGCTTTAGTAAAACCCCAGTCCATTAGGCTCTGGTAAAATAGTTTCCCTTGAGGGCAGGCCTTCTTAGGAAGAGAACTCTGGGTGTATTCCAAAATGTTAACTTTACCACTTCCCCTACCAGAAGCAGGAGGGGATTTTTCTCTGATCATTACAGTGAGAACCTGGTGGAGCTACTGGAAGTAAAACCCAAGAATGTGGACCCCCCCACACACACACAAAGACAGGGCCCCTCTCAAGCTAGTCTGCTTTGAGCCCTGGAGCAAGTCATCAATTACAACTTAAAGAATTTCTTCCAAAATTAACTCCAGCTGCTGGCTTCTGCTCCTGGTCAGCTGGGATTCTCTGTATCTGCCTATCTTTCTCTCCAGTTTTAGGGGCAGCAGTTTGCCCTGTTACCACAGTTCTTTGAAGGATCCAAGGAGAGTTGTTGATTTTTTAGTTCAGCTTTTTTCTTGTTGAGGACGGTAGTGATGAATTCTAAGCTCTTTAACATGTTGGGTGGGACCCTCAAGTTTGACACCAGTATTTTAAAGAATTCTGTAGTCAGTTTTATTTTTAAGATAAAATTAAGAAAATTTAAATTGTTTTTATTGTTATACACATATATTACATTGCTGACAATCTTTATACTATAAATATTTACATGTTCATTTGGCCTACTCTCAAAGCATCCGCCAGCATGGGCTAGTCCCAACTTTTTGACACTAGAGACAATTTCCTTATATTAGCATGCTCAAAAGTATCTTCTGACTGTGGTTCTACTGATTCTTCTTAACATCTCTTCATTCGTCTCCTCCTTCTCCCAAGCCCATTGGATGACTGCCTTGTTCCAGATTCTTGTCACCTTGAATCTGAGTCCTAATTAGTATCTCTCTCTTCTGCCTGACCATCCTCCAACTGTGCTTGGCGATTTTTTTTTTTTTATGAAATCATACCTTCTTATGACATTACCTCGCCTAAACTTCATTAAGATGATCAGTGGGATGCCTGGGTGGTTCAGTCGGTTTAATGTCTGATTCTTGATTTTGGCTCAGATCATAATCTCAGGGTCATGAGATCAAGACCTGGGGTCAGGCTTCATGTTTGGTGGGGAGTCTGCTTGAGATTCTCTCTCTCCCTTCCCTCTGCCCCTTCTCTCTCTCTCTCTCTCTCAAATAAATAAATAAATAAATAAATAAATAAATAAATAAATAAATAAATCTTTTTAAAAAATAATTGGTAAGCCTATTATTGATAAAAATAGTTCTTTTTTGAGAGAGAGAGAGAGAGAGCATGTATGTGCAAGCAAGGGGGAGGGGCAGAAGGAGAGGGTGAGAGAGAATCTTAAGCAGGCTCTGACCCTGAGATCATGACCCGAGATGAAATCAAGGGTTGGATGTTTAACCAACTGAGCCACCCAGGTGCCCCAAGAAATTCTTAACTTAGAATGATATACATATAAGTCCCTCCTGTCTTCTGATAAAAAGGCATTTGTTTTACTGGGAATCTAGCTTTGATATTCTTCTCTTACCCTAGCTCCCCTCCCTCAACAACTAGAGAAGTTATCACTCCCTCTTCTGTCTTACTGCTCTGTGGCTTATTTATTCCTCTATAATAACCCTTGTCATATGGATTGTAATTATTGGTTCACATGCCTGTTTCCCCAGTAAAACTGTTCATTGAACTCTCATTCCAGCACCTTACATAGACTATCTAGAAAATAGATGTTCATTACATACTTCTTTAAAAAATGAAAGAAGTGTCTCCACTGTAAAAATCATAGGCAGGTAAAAAAATTACTGCATTTGTAAGAAAGGTCAACACAATGTCACTCACAAAAATTTGCCATTAGTGTTTTTATAGTTAAAATACATAATAAGGTTACAATTTCATGTAAAGTATATAATCTTTGTTCTATCATTTGTTATATCTTTGTTATATCATTTTTCATATTTATGAAAATATACCTATGTGTCATCTTGTCTTTCAGAAAAGAAATTACTGCTTATTAAATCACATTAAATTGCTTAATTTACTTGAGGCCTGGGTTTCTCAACCTTGGCACTATGACATTTTTGGCCAGCTAATTCTTTGTTGCGGAGAGCTGTCCTACTTAGTGTTACATGTTTCACAGTATCCCTGGCATCTAGCACCTCCCTACTTGTGACAACCAAAATATTTCCATACATTGGCAAATCATACGTAGTCGAGAACCACTGCTTTAGACTTTGGAACATTTTTATGTTTAAGTTTTTGAGATCTCTACTTACAATGGAACCTTTAAATTCTAGTTCCCCAGCATGTCCTTTTAAAAAAAGTAGTATAGTAACTAGCCCCATAATGCTACCAACAGTGCCCTCTAACAGATGACTTATTTCTTTTAGTGGTGTCTATATTACATCGATTTGAATAATTTCTCTTCTTTTATATCATCTTTGGAAGTGTAATGTCTAAAGAAAATGCTCAGTCAGTATTCATTGAAATAATAAAACTTAAAGTCCTTACTTACATTTAATGTAATATATATGTTAAGTGATCTTAGAAGTGCCCTTAAATCTGACTTGGGTTTGTACAAATAAATAAATTAATTCTAATTGTGCTGTTTAAATCTGATGTGCTTCTTGATTTTATGAATTGAGTTCTCATAAAGAAAATACAGCTTACTTTTGGAAGAGACTTGGGTTTTAAAACATACAAATTACCATGTATACTTTGTCAACATATACCCTTCAAAACATGGGAAAATTTATCTCATATTTTGTTTACATTATTTTTGGGTGAATATATTTTGAAGTAAAAATAATAATGAAATAATCCAAAAGTAATTTGGCCAGTTGGGTCAGATTTCATCTTGTGTATGTTATTTTCTAATAAACAGATTTAGTATTAAAGGTATAATCTAGGGGTGTCTGGGTGGCTCAGTTGGTTAAGCACCTGCTTTCGGCTCAGGACATGATCCCAGGGTCCTAGGATTGAGCTCTGAGTTTTGCTCCCTGCTCAGCAGGGAGTCTACTTCTCCCTCTCTCTCTGCCTCTACCCCCTGCTCATGTTCTCTCTCTCTCTCTTTCTTGTTCTCTGTATCTCAAATAAATAAAAAATATCTTTAAAAAGAAAGGTATAATCTAATTCATGTTATATTTTGTAAATGTGTATCTTTATCATTTGTCATATAATTGAAAATTATAGTACATTATCTGTGAATAATCATTTTTTTCTTAATTGGCATACTCTTAAAAATTACAGTGAAGGGCGCCTGGGTGGCTCAGTGGGTTAAAGCCGCTGCCTTCGGCTCAGGTCATGATCTCAGGGTCCTGGGATCGAGGCCCACATCAGGCTCTCTGCTCAGCAGGGAGCCTGCTTCCTCCTCTCTCTCTGCCTGCCTCTCTGCCTACTTGTAATCTCTCTCTCTGTGTCAAATAAATAAATACAATCTTAAAAAAAAAAATTACAGTGAATTTTCTGCTTCAAAAAATTTCTCAGTTAATATATATCCAATGACTCAGTAGAATTTGATTCTAATCTTGGATCTGTAACTGCCTTTCTGATGTGGGGCCATTTATTTTACTCTTGAGTCTCAATTTACTTATGTATATAGAACAAAAGGTCCTTTTTGAAAGATTTTATTTACTTATTATTTGAGAGAGAGGGGGGAGTGGAGAGAGAGGGAGAGAAATTGAGAGAACAGGTGGGAGGAGGGGCAGAGGGAGATGTAGACTCCCTGTGGAGCAAGGAGTCTGATGTGGGA
The DNA here is from genome assembly GCA_002007465.1 of Ailurus styani. Taxonomy (NCBI): domain Eukaryota; kingdom Metazoa; phylum Chordata; class Mammalia; order Carnivora; family Ailuridae; genus Ailurus; species Ailurus styani. The sequence continues at coordinate 3,502,916 of LNAC01000064.1, forward strand.
CTTGATCCCAAGACCCTGGGATGATGACCTGAGCCAAAGGCAGATGCTTAACTGACTGAGCCACCCAGGCACCTCAGAGGGTCCTTATTTAAGTTTTAGTTCTAATATTATGAGATTTTGTGAGTTTATAATACTGGAGCTTTTTAGTGTGTAACTATCTATAGAGTTTTGGTGTATTTCTCAATGAGCAATTGTTTCTGTATTTTGAATTAGAACTTTGGATACAAAGATGAAAAAATTCTGCTTCTGTGCTATTTTCTTTTCCAAAGTCAAATATTTAGGGTGTAGGTCTGGCCTGAAATAGTTACTGTTTCAGAAATCTCTTCTTTATTGTAATTATAAAATTGACATATGTACCTAGGAAAAAAGAGAAAATTCAGCAGTACGTGATGATATCGAATGGTAATCCCCTTCTTTACCCCCATCGTGACAGAGACTGTTTCCCAGCATCTGTCCAACTCTTACTCCTTTTAATAATGGAATCCCCAAGTTTTAGCTGTGTCCATGACTGTCATTTCCCAGTCTAGCTTGCAGGTAGACGTTGCCATGTGAACAATGTCAGGTCAAGGGGCTGTGAGCAGAAGTGTGAAGTATCCATGTGAGTATTTTTTTAAAAATGGAAATCCCCCAAGTACTTGGGACACCGCCTTAAGGAATTATATAGCCTGGGTCTCTGGATGACCTCATGAAGGAGAGACGTCTTACTCTGAACTATTATGTGAGAGAAAAATCCCTGTCTTGTTTGAGTCACTTTATTTTTGTGCCTTTTTAAAAACATCTTATCTTAGATATTAAATAATATAAAAATTGCTACTAGTAGGGTACTTCCATAACAAAAACCTAAAATGTGAAGTCCGCTAAGCAATCAATCATTGGCCATCAGGAAACAGATAAATGAAGGTAAGAAAACTGGTGACCTTTGCAATATCATGGCTAAGTATTTGGTGAAACTGTCACTTCTGGTAAGTTGGAAGGCAGACCATGTGTCTGCTGTGCCCACAGCTTTCTAAAAGAAGTGGTTAAAAAAAAAAAAGATTGTTGGTATGTTTATGCATTGTTGGTCCTTGTTGCTTTTAGCTAGGTACCATGAGAGATAGATCAGGCAAGAATTAACCTGTATACAAGTAGAAATGGAAGTTAAGGGACTTACATTCTCTGCCTATAGCTTTCAATTAAAATTGATATAAAATCTAATAACTTGGACCCCTCAAAGTTGGAAAAGTCAACTGCAACTATGCCCCATTAAGCAGCGTCTTTGGTCAGTGCACTTTCAAATGTTTCTCAGTAAGACTTTTCATCTGGACAGTAGTGGCCCTGTAACAAAGGTCAAAGTAGAGGGACTGCTGTCTTAATCTAGCTTGTTGTTTTTTATGACCTTACAATAGCCACCACTAAAATAACAGGGAAATGTGCTAAGTACAGAAGTGAATAAATAAAATAAGAGAGTTGGCAGGCTTAAGAATTGAGACCAAAAGAGATTTTGACATGGAACCAACTGGTAGTAAATAGACTGAAAGCTTACTAAATTTTGATGGAATTGTATTCTCAACAAAACCACAAACCTGGCTTGAAAATGCCTGTTATTTTTCAATCTATAAAACAACCACCAGGCCCCCAAACTTGCATCATTAGAATGCAGGCTGTGAAATTTGTACAACCTCCAAAGAGGCCCATTTTCCAATGCCAACTTCAGAGTATAATAGATAAAGAAAATTTATTTCAAAAGGCAAAGCCAGAGGACTAGGGTAAAGTTGTTTCTCCCATGGAGTAGAATCAGGATCCAATAATCTATCTTAGTTTAGGCTACTATAACAGTTTAGGCTACTATACCTTAGACTGGGTGGCTTATAAACAACAGAAATTTATTTTTCACAGTTCTGGAGGCTGGAAGTCCAAGATCAGGAAGACCCCAGCAATTTTCAGTGTCTGGTGAGAACCCCCTTCTTGGTTCATAGATGACTGTCTTCTCATTGTGTACTCACATGGCAGAAGGGAGAAGGGAGTCTTTAGGTTATCTTTCATAAGGACACTTATCTCACTCATTAGGGCTCTTCTTTCACACCCAAAGCCCTATCTCCTATACCACCATGTTGGCAATTAGTATTTCAATAGAGGGACTTGGGAGGGGACATAAAAATTCAGTCCATTATGCAAGGTGTTTTCACAGTTACTGCCAAGGAGATGAATTGTAGCTTCTATGTGTTGTCCATTCTTCCCTTTTCAAAGCATCATAATTGTAGTTTCTGTTCTCAGCTCTGTTTTATATGTCAACATGATCCCATCAGCTTTCTATGTCGAAATTTCTGGGCCACTGACAAGTTCCTTTCCCATCCTCAATACTGTTAAACACTCGTTCTTTTGGACTTCTTTATTATATCTGTGGGACTTTCAGAAAGAGGTGTAAAGCACATATTTAGTTTTGACATGAAATTTGGTGCCTTAAACAACTTAAAAAAAAAACCTACTGAATTGCTAAATATGGTGGGACTTCTAGAATGGCTAAGTGAGAAGTTCAGCAAGTCATCTCACCAAGTAGGAGCAATAAAACTAAACAACACTGTCAAAACAACCACTTGGGAATTCTAAAACTTGAAAAAAAAGATATACAAAAAATAGTATTTTTTCAAGAAAAACTACTTAACCTCAGTAGGAATAACTGGGACGCCCTAACTTTCAGGGCCTGGTTTAGGGTTGTTTTCATTCCCTCCATCCTGTTCCATGATATAGTAGTTCTAACAGGGTGAAGTAGGCCATAAGGACCAGCAGCCTTGTTGTTGATTTGATTTGATTTTTGGAACATGGGTAGACTCATGCGCAGGAGTTTTTTTCAAAACAGTAGGGCAATCCAGGAATAATAGCAAACATCTAGGAAGGCCAGGAGGTTGTACCCATTGGTTGGGGCAAGCAACATACTAACAGACCAGCTGGAAATAGAACAGCCATCTGGGATGAGGGAGGCATAGTGGTCATTGGAAACCTTTTACATGTCCCTAGTGGTTTGGAAGCTAGTAGGCTTGCTCAAGGCTACACACATGTTCAACAGAAATCAGAACACTAAATGTCTACTCATAGCTTGTTTATTAACATGAGGCCTTTTTAGTCAGAAAGTGAAAATTGGGGCTATCTTATAGAGTGCATAAACTTTAAGTGCAGTCCTTAAACTATACGTCAAAGCATCAGCAACGAACAAAAGTCTTACTAAGCTCCAAGTGTTTAAGTGCAACCTCTGACCAGCCATTGGCTAATCATTAAATTGTACTAATCCACATGTGTTTCCTAGGAAGATGGCTTAAAAGCAAAAGCAAGAATATTTTTTTAAAAAACAATAGGGACATAAGCAACTGCACACTGTAGAGGAATATGTCCTATAGAATTAGTCCAGGCAAGTCACTAAACAAATCACAAACAAAAGGAACCACACCCCCAAGATGGGTGGTGAATCCAGAATCTGGAGATGCTACAAAATATTACCTAAAATGTCAAACTTTCAACAATAAAATAATCAGACATGTAAAGAAATAGGAAAGTATAACCCATACATGGGAAGAAAAGTGCTCGATAGAAACTGCATGGGGGAAGACAAAGACTTCAAATCAGATATTATAAACATGCTTAAATAAAAAAGGGAAACTTTAAATAATTAAAGAATGCTGATAATAATGAAATAGAGAATATAAACTTAAAATTTTTTTTAAATGGAAATTCTGGGGTTGAAAAGTACAATAACTGAAATTGTAAAAATTTACCAGGAAGTTTAACAACAGATCTGAGCAGGCAGAAGAATGTATCAGTGAATTTGGAGATAGATCAAGAGACATTAGTCGATCTGAAGAACAGAAAGAACGAAAATAAATGAGCCTCAGGGAATGGTGGAACACCATCAAGCTCACAACATATGCATTAAAGGAGCCACAGGAAGAAAGGAGAGAAAGGTACAGTTAAAAAAAAAAAGTAGTAGCCAAAAACATCCCCCAAATAATGGAAAGCACTAATCTGTATATCCGAGGATCTCAAAAGCAAATTAGATGTAAGTTTGGTTTAAAATCCAAAAATCACATAGTGTTATACACTCTATTTTAGAAAGGATAAAACCACTTGATCATTTCATTAGAAAAAGAAGCACTTGACAAAACCCAACATCCATTTTAATAAAAACTCTCAACAAATTGGGAACAAAAGAGAAACTAATAAAGATCATCTACAAAAAACCTGTAGCTAACATTATACTTAATAGTGAAAAACTAAAAGCTTTCCTCCTAAAATTAGAACCAAGGCAAGGACATCCACTCTTGTCACTTCTTTTTATCATTGTAGTAGAGCGTCTAGCCATTACAATCAGGCTAGAAAAATAAAATATATTTGCGCTGAAAAGGAAAAAGTAAAACTATTTGCAGATGGCATGATTCTGTGTAGAACATTCTAAGGAATCCAGAAAAACTAGAAGCAATGCACAGTTCAGCAACGTTGCAGAATTCATGATCAATATACAAAATCAATTGTATCTTCCTGTACTAGCAATAAAAGGAAGCCAAAACAGACATGCCAAACCCATTTTATTCACAGTAACACCATGACGAACTAAAGACTTATGAATAATATCAAAAGGAAGTGTAAGACTCAGACACTGAAAACTGCACAACATTGCTGGGAGAAATTAGAGATCTAAATAAATGGAGATGTGGAGTTAAGATGGCAGAGTAGTAGGGGGATCCTATGCTTGCCTTATCCCTTGAATATAGCTAGATAAATAGCAAATCATTTTGAACACCTAAGAAATTAATCTGAGGATACGAGAACAATTGTACAACTAGAGGAAGAGAAGAGGCCACATCGTGGAAGGTAGGAGGTGTAGAGATGTGATTTGGGGGAGAAACGAATTGTGAGTGCTGCAGAGGGGAGGGAGCCCTGATCTTGGAGAGCGGAGAGAGAGAGCAGGGAATTGCACAAGAAAAACACTTCCCCAAAATCACCGACTGAGAAAATTAGAGGAGCTGATTATAGTGAGTTTTTATAAGCAGTGGAGCTCAAAGACTGAGTTTTAGAAATCCATGCAGTGGGTGTGGAGCCTGATGGGCATAGCAGTGCTCCTGTGGAGAAAGAGGGCAGAGGCCCAGGAGCAGACAGCATGGTCTGAGGATCACCTGGGTTGCACTGGGAAAAATAGTTCCCCTTCTTGGAGTGCATTTGGGAGAGGTGGCACTGTCTCTGAGGGGACAAAAGAGCCAGAATTGTGCTGCCCAGTTCATTAGCATAGGGACAGAAACACCTGCTGAGGGCAGCTAACCTGGACACTGGCTTTTTGCTGTGTGTTACTATAAACTGCAAGCTCCTGTGCATTCATGCAACTACCCTTCTGGGACAAACCAGCACCAGCCACAGTGTGGTGAGATCCTCCCCCAGAGGACCAATGCAGATCCGTGCCACACCAGGTCCCTAAAATGTGGAGTTTAGAAACTCAGCTGGCGCACCTGAAATAAAACACAGGAGCATTGTGCCACTAGGTGGGCAGACAGCTAGGACATAGACAGGGTTAAGGGAGGGAAATGAGAGATGCCTGAGACATGTGAAGGGAGATTGTTTGCTCTTCTTTAAGGGCTTCCTGGACAGTGGTGGGTAGGAACTCCCCTCTCTGAGAACAAAAGAGCTGGTTGATGCTATTTTTCCCGGCCCATCAGCCCATCAGCACAGATGGACTTCAGTGAGCAGCACACCACCCACATTGGAGGCTTGAGCCACTTACACCAAGTCCCCCACCCCCCTGCACTCAGCAGGTACATTTTTACTAGGGTAAGTGTGCCTAAGAGCCAGAATGGCAGTGGCACCCTCTCCCAGAAGATCAGCACAAACTCCCCTGTGCACACTATGTCTACTGAACATATAGTGTTGCAAAGTCTCAGCTTTACTGGAAATAGGATCTGACCTCTAACAAGAAGACCAAAGCACATGTAGGTAAACTTGCCACACACTAGATGAGGTCCAAACACTCCTCTCTGCAGGCAAGGAGAAACTCTGCAGAAGACTGACCTGAAAGAAAGAGCAGCCAAAACACAATAGAATACACACAGCATTCACCAGAAACACATCCTGAAGCACAAGGCCCTGGACAGTGTATGCCCTCTTCTTAATAAAGCCATTATTCTCAGGAGCAGGAATATAACAGGCATTCCTAATGCATAGTAGAAGACAGAGACCTAGATAAAATGCCAAGACAGAAGAATTCACCCCAGAAGAAAGAACAAGAATGGGTCATGGCCAGGGATCTAATCAAAACAGATATAATATGCCTGATCCAGAATTTTAAAAAAATCATAAGGATACCAGCTGGGCTTGAGAAAGGCATAGAAGACACCAGGAGGTCCCTTACAACAGAGGTAAAAGACATAAAAACTAGTTAGACCAAAATTAAAAATGCTATAACCAAGATGCAAAACTGACTGGATGTAACGACTACAAGGATGGAAGAAGCAGAGGAACAAATAAGTGTCATAAAAGACAAAATTATGGAAAATAATGAAGGTGAAGAGAGGAACAACACCAAGATATATTGTAGTAAAATTTGAAAAATACAGAGATAAGGAAAAAATTCTAAAAGCAGCAAGGGAAAAGAAATCCCTAATTGACAAGAGAAGACAAATAAGGTTAGCAGCAGATCTTTCCACAGAAACCTAGCAGGCCAGAAGAAAGTGGCATGATATATTCAAAGTGCTGATTGGGACAAATATGCAGCCAAGAATATTTTATCCAGCAAGGCTGTCATTCAGAATAGGAGGACAGATAGAATTTCCCAGACAAACAAAAGCTAAAGAAGTTTATGACTATTAAACCAGACCTGTAAGAAATATTTAAGGGGATTCTTTAAGTGGGAAAGAAAGACTGAAAGCATCTGAAACTAGAAAGAACAGAGAAATCTCCAGAAACAATGACTTAACAGGTAATACAGTGACACTAAATTCATAGCTATCAATAATCACTCTGAATGTAAATGCATTAAATACTCCAATAAAAGATATAAAGTATCAGAATGGATAGAAAAACAAGACCTATCCATATGCTGCCTGAGTAAGAGGCTCATTTTAGACCTAAAGACACCTGCAGGTTGAAAGTAAGGGAATGGACTTAAAAATCATGCTAATGGACTTTAAAAAAAAAAAGCCAGAGTAGCTAAACCTATATCAAACTAGATTTTAAACCAAAGATGGTAACAAGAGATGAAGTGTACAATATCATAATAAAGGGGTCTATCCAACAAGAAGATCTAAAAATTGTAAATATTTATGCCCCCAACTTGGGACCACCCAAATATATAAATCAATTAGTGAAAAACATAAAGAAACTCATTGATAATAATACAATAATAGTAGGGGCCTTTATTACCTCTCTCACAGCAATGGACAGATCATCTAAGCAGAAAACCAACAGGGAAACAATGGCTTTAATGACATACTGGACCAAATGGACTTAACACACATATTCAGACCATTTCATCCTAAAGCAGCAGAATACATATTCTTTTCAAGTGCACATGGAACATTCTCTGGAATAGATCACATACTGAGTCACAAATCAGGCTTCAACCAATACAAAGAGACTGAGATCATACCATGCATATTTTCAGACCACAGTGCTTTGAAACTTGAAGTCAACCACAAGAAAAAATTTGGAAAGACCACAAATACATAGAGGTTAAAGAACATCCTACTAAAGAATGAATGGGTTCACTGGGAAATTAAAGAAGAAATGAAACATACATGGAAGCAAATGAAAATGAAAACATGATAGTCTAAAACCCCTTTGGGATACAGCAAAGGCAGTTCTAAGAGGGAGGTATATTGCAATACAGGCCTGCTTCAAGAAGGAAAGGTCTCAAATACACAACCTAACCTTACACCTCAAGTAACTAGAAAAGGAATAGCAAATAAAGCCTAAAGCCAGCAGAAGAAGGGAAATAATAAAGATTAGAGCAGAAATAAATAATATGGTAACAACTCCCCCCCCCCAGTAGAACAGATCAATGAAAGTAGGAGCTGGTTCTTTGAAAGAATTAATAATATTGATAAAACCCTAGCCTGCCTTATCAAAAAGAAAAGAGAAAGGACCTAAATAAATAAAATCATGAGTGAGAGAGGAGAGATCACCACCAACACCACGGAAATACAAATATAAGATATTATTATGAAAAGTTATATGCCAACAAATTGGGCAATCTGGAAAAAATGGACAAATTCCTAGAAACATATGAACTACCAAAACTGAAACAGGAAGAAATAGAAAATTTGAACAGACCCATAATCAGCAAAGAAATTGAATCAGTAATCAAAAATCTCCCAACAAACAAAAGTTCAGGGCCAGATGGCTTAATAAGAGAATTCTACCAAACATTGAAAGAAGGGTTTATATCTGTTCTTCTCAAACTCTTCCAAAAAATAGAAATGGAAGGAAAACTTTAAACTCTTCTATGAAGCCAGCATTACCTTGATTCCAAAACTAAGGACCCCACTAAAAAGGAGAAATATAGGCCAATATCCCTGATGAACATAGATGCAAAAATTTTCAACAAGGTACTAGCAAATCAAATCCAACAGTATATTAAAAGAATTATTCACCATGATAGCAGCAATGTCCACAACAGCCAAACTATGGAAAGAGCCTAGATGTCCAATAAGAGATGAATGGATAAAGAAGATGTGGTATATATATATATATATATATACACACACACACAAAATGGAATATTATGCAGCCATCAAAAATGAAATCTTGCCATTTGCAATGATGTGGATGGATCTAGAGGGTATTATGCTAAGCAAAATAAGTCAATCAGAGAAAGACAATTCTCATATGATCTCGCTGATATGAGGAATTTGAGAAACAAGACAGAGGATCATAGGGGAAGAGAGGGAAAAATGAAACAAGATGAAACCAGAGAGGGAGATAAACCATAAGAGACTCTTAATCTCAGGAAACAAACTTTGGGTTGCTGAAGGGGGGTGGCAGGGGGGATGGGTGGCTGGGTAATGGACGTTGGGGAGGGTATGTGCTATGGTGAGTGCTGTGAAATGTGTAAGACTGATGATTCAAAGACCTGTACCCCTGAAACAAATAATACATTATATGTTAATTAAAAATAAAGAAAGACAATGTGGTACACACACATGTGCGTGTGCACATGAGCGCGCACACACACACAATGTAATATTACTCAGCCATCAAAATAATGAAATCTTTGCCTTTTGCAATGATATGAATAGGGCTTATTATGCTAAGCAAAATAAGTCAGAGAAAGACAAATGTGATATTACTTCACTCAGTGGAATTTAAGAAACAAAACAGATGAACATAGGGGAAGGAAGAAAAAAAAAGAGGGAGGCAACCTATAAGAGACTATTAAGTATAGAGAATAGACTTACGGTTGCTAGAAGGAAGGTGGGTGAGGAATGAACTAAATGGGTGATGGGTTTTAAGGAGGGCACTTATTGTAATGAGCACAGGGTGTTATACGTAAGTGATAAATTACTAAATTCTATGCCTGAAACCATTATTACACTGTATGTTAACTAACTAGAGTTTAAATAAAACTTGAGGGGCACCTGGGTGGCTCAGGTAGATAAGCATCTGCCTTCAGCTCAGGTCATGATCCCAGGGTCCTGGGATTGAGCCCCACATCCGGCTCTCTGCTCAGCCAGAAGCCTGCTTCTCCTTCTCCTCCCCACTTGTGCTCTGTTGCTATCTCTGTCTGTCTGTCTCTCTCTCGAATAAATAAAATCTTTGAAAAAAACCAAAAGGTTTATAAACAAACAAACAAACAAACTTGAAACTAAATAAATGAAGATGCATTAAAAGTTCATGGAATGGAATACTGAATATTGTCAAGGTGCCAGTTCTCCTGGAATTTATCAACATTCAACATAATCCTTATCAAACTTCTTCAGATGTTTTTATAGAAATTGACAAACTAATCTAAAATTTATATGGAAATCCAAAGTGTCCATGTCAAAATAAATTTGATAAAAGCAAAGTTAGAAGACTTACACTTTCTAGTTTCAAAATATACTCTACAACTACAGTAATCAAGTCAGTATGGCATTGACATCAGAATTGAAAATTAGAAATAAATCCTTATATTTATGATCAATTAATTTTCAATGAAGGTTTCAAGTGGGAAATTGTCTCATGCCATATGCAGATTTTTCTCAAAGTTGATCATAGACCTAAATGGAACAAAAAAAACTTAAACTTTTGAAAGAAAACATGAAAAAAATCTTCATGATCTTGGGTTAGGCAAAGAATTGCCCAACATTAATTCAACTACATAATGGATCCATAAATGAAAAAATAGCACTTCATAAAATTGAAAACTTTTGTACTTCAAAAAGATCCCATTAGAAAAATGAAAAGACAAACCAAGGACTGGAAGAAAATATTTGCAGATCCTATATCAGCCATAGGACTTATGACTAGAATATATAAAGAATTCTTATAATTCAATAAGGAGAAGACAACCCAGTTTTAAAATCATCAAAATATTGGAATAAATATTTCACCAAGGAAAATATGTGGATCACCAATAACTACATGGAAAGGTATTCAACATCATTAGTCTTTAGGGAAATGGAAATGAAAACCACAATGATATACCAACTCACACTTGCCAGGGTAACTATAATCAAAAAGACATTAACGAGTGAGGACAAGGATATGGAAAAACTCATACATTGCTGGTAGGAATGTAACTGACACTTTGAAGAAATTTGCCAGTTCCTTAAAAAGTTGAATATATATTTACTATACTCCTTAGCAGTTTGACTCCTAGCAATGTACCCAAGAGAAACAAAAACATTTCCACACAAAAATTTGCATGCTTATGTACATAGAATTACTTGTAATAGCGAAAATGTGAATAATTACACAAAAATCAATCAACTGGTGAATAGATAAATGAAATGTTGCCTATGTACACAATGAAATATTATCCAGTGACAAAAAAGAACAGACTACTGATACATGTTACATACATGAACCTCAAAAACATTATGCTAAGTAAAAGAGGTCAGACCAATAGCATTTATTATATGTTTCCATTCATGTAAAATTTCTAGAAAAGGCAAATCTATAGAGACAGAAATTAGATTAGTGGTTGCTTGGGGTTAAGGATGGAAACAGGGGTTAACTGTACATAAATGGGCATAAGAGATCTCTGGGGAGACGGAAATGTTCTAAAACTGGGCTGTGATGATGGTTACAATGCTCGATAGAATTATTAAGAAATCATTGAATCTTAAAATGAGTGAATATTATGGAATATAAATTATACCTCCATAAACCAATGTAGAAAAAAATCACTGCATTATTCAATCGCACACACCAAAGAAGTATATGTATGTGTACCTTCACTTTTCATTCGTATTTAAAGTGTTCTTCTGGTATCATCAAAGGGCTCTTAAGGTGATTCCCTTTACTATAGGAAAAAGACCATAGGCCTTAGCATGAAGTACATGCTCCTTTATTATCTTGCACACTTTATCATGTCTATCGTCTTTCCTTGCATGCAACAAAACCAGAGAATACCCACATTTTTGGTCTCAAGTCACTTTTATACTCCTAAAAATATTAAGGACCCCAAAGATCTTTTGCTTATGTGATTTATGTCTATTGATAGTTACTGAATTATAAATTAAAGCAGAACTTTCAAAAAGATTTATTAAATCTTTTATTTAGATTTATTAAATCATGTTGGCATCAAGTACACATTTTTATTTTTAAAAAGTGTACCTTTGAAACAATATAATTTAGGAGAAAGAGTGATATGGTTTTACATTTTTGCAAATCTCTTCAATGTCTGGCTTAATAAAAGATGGTTGGATTCTTACAGCCACTTCTCTTTTCAATCTGTTGTATTATGTTGTTTTGGTCAAATTATATAAAGAAAATCTGGCCTGACAAAAATATGGAGTTGGAAAAGGGAGGTGTATTTAATAGCCTAACAGCTTTCTCAGGTAAATATGGGTATTTTTTATACTACACCAATACTTGAAAAACTGGTAGATTCTTTAAAGTTTGTTGCCATGTAGAATCTGAAGCTGTATCAATACTTTCAGTATTTGACTACATGAAAATCCATTGGTCAATATTGCTCCTTTTTAAAATATTTTATTTATTTATTTGAGAGAGAGAGAGTGTGAGAGCATGAGAGGGGAGAAGGACAGAGGGAGAAGCAGACTCCCGGAGGAGCTGGGAGCCCAATGTGGGACTCGATCCCAGGACTCCGGGATCATGACCTGAGCCCAAGGCAGTTGCTTAACCAACTGAGCCACCCAGGCACCCTCTATGTTGCTCTTTGAATGGATCTTTTATCCATGTATAATTTTGTAAGCTCATGCACTGGTCTTTTGGAAAAAAAATAGTTCACTGAGTTAAGCAGATGATCTGAATGTTGACATCTTATTGTACAATATCAAAGATCACTAATCTCATCAGAAAAATCTTTTAAGTATTGGGAAGCTGTCAAACTCACAATGGTAGACTAAGTTTTCGAGAATTCTGATTTTCATTTATAAGCTTATATTTTATTATCAGAAAAAAATATTGCCTGTTGTTTTCCTTGAAGTAGGAGTCTCACTTTGTACATTTTTTAGAAAACACCTGTCAAATTAATATAATTTGTATGTTAGTCTCTTCAAATGAAAATGGTGTTCCATGAAAACAGTGGCTGGGTCAGCTGGCAACTCAGACAACTGTGCGAGTGCTTTTTCTGGAAATAATCTTTATACTTTGATATGCAGCAGGCATGCTTTCTGTTTGTTTACTTCCCTATTTCATCAATTAGAATATCAAAAAGATGTGTCCTGGAGGGTCAACATTTAGTGAAGTTAATACTTTTGGACATTCTTTTTTTTCCCCCCCAAGATTTATTTATTTATTTTAGAGAAAGAGAGAGCACACAAGCAGGGGGAGGAGCAAGAGGAGAGGGAGAAAATCTCAGGCAGACTCCCTGCTAAGCACAGAGCCTGATGCAGGGCTCCATCTCACCACCCTAAGATCATGACCTGAGCTGAAATCAAGAGTTGGCTGCTTAACCAACTGAGCCATCCAGGCGCCCACTTCTGGACATTCTTAAGTGAAACTTATTTTTTCTTTTAAAGTGAAAAATGTCATCATTTTAGTGCTACCTCCTTGATATATAGAAAGAGGTCAGCAATTTCACCCACTGTTGCATGAGCATCTTCAGTGTAAATATCAATACAGTGAAAAAGGCACATAACATCTTATTATAATGAAAATGTATTTGACTTCATGGATCCCCTGAAATAGGAGTCTATAGTCCACACTTTAAAAACTAGTGAACATTTCTTACAACTCACAAATACCTCATGACAATTTCATACTTGTTCCGTCTGCCTGAGAATACTTCCCCTCTTCCACCTGCAGAACCCTACTCATTAAAAAAAATTTTTTTAATTTAAATTCAACTTAGTTAACGTGTAGTGTATGATTAGTTTCAGGGGTAGAATTAAGTGATTCATCAGTTGCATATAACACCCAGTGCTCATTACATCAAGTGCCCTCCTTAATGTCTACCACCCACTTACCCCATTTGTCCACCCATCTCCCCTCCAGCACCCTTCAGTTTGTTCCCTATAGTTAAGAGTCTTTTATGGTTTGCCTCCCTCTCTGTTTTTATCTTATTTCATTGTTCCTTCCCTTCTCTTATGTTCATCTGCTTTGTTTCTTAAATTCCACATATGAGTGAACTCATGGTATTTGTCTTCCTCTGGCTGACTTATTTTGCTTAGCATAAAACCCTCTAGTTCCAACCATGTCGTGGCAAATGGCAAGATTTCATTCTTTTTCATGGCTGAGTAATATTCTGTTACATATGTACCACATCTTCTTTATCCATTCATCTGCCGATGGACATCTAGACTCTTTCCATAGTTTGGCTCTTGTGGATATTGCTGCTATAAACATTGGGGTGCAGGTGCCCATTTGAATCACTATTTTTGTGTCCTTTGGATAAATATCTAGTAGTACAATTGTTGGGTTGTAGGCCTACTCATTTTTCAAAGGCCCAATTCAAACATTCTCTTCTCCTTAAAGCTTCCTCTGACCCTGTCTACCCCTCACACACAACTCACTTGAGTTGATCTTTTTCTTTTCTGTCTTGTGTACCTTGTACATATCTTTCTATTGTACTTATCAGTTGTGTTACACTTTTTGTTTATATGTCACATGCATATTCTCAGCACTTATTAGGCACTCAATAACTTAGTGAGGCTGAAATTTTGTAATTGCCTACCAGAAACTGATGGTTATGGCTTTCTTCTTATTCATGTGGGGTATTTTCTACTGTCTAAATACAATAGCACTGCCATCACATTACTCTGCACTTGCATAGTGGCTTACCCTCTTTCTGCATAATTGTGGTTCTCAGTTAGGTGTCCTTATATGTTAACTATTCACATATACGTTCTATAAATAAATATAAATCCATCTATTCAATTCCCACCATGAATACTGTGATCACATATATTTTTAATCAAATCTGTTTATCTTTTATGTACCCTTCTTTTTAAGTCAAATTAACATATATGAACTAAACTTTTCCATTTATCATCAAAGAAAATAGCTTAAATTTCTTTCCAAGAAAAGAAAATAATAATTATTATGAAAAACTCTTTATAATATAGTGATAACACTTATTCCATCTAAGAATTTTAAATGGATGTTACAAAAAGATCAGCGTGCATTTTTTCATTTTGTGGTTATTCATTTTTAAGGCTTGTCAGCAGACAAGAAAAATACACTTAATGATTGTGATTCTAATTGAAGAATTTTTTTGTCCATTAAGATTATTATGGGCATGGTCCTCCATGCCATATGTGTCTGAAATTCTTATCCTGCCAGAAATATTTTTTTTCAAATATAGAGAATTATATCTTCTCAGAAAACTATTCTTGCACACAGAAAAGCAATCATCTCATTAACTAGAATGTGAAATGAGACAAATGACAGGACAAAGAAGGAACAAACACATTGTCATACAGGAAGAATGTGCTGGCGTGCAAAAGCTTACGCTGTTAAGACTAATAATGTGATATATCAACAAAATGTAACATACTGTGTAAAAGTTTTTATAAGTGTGCCTGTGGGGGGGGGGAATGTGTTTGGAGGATGGCTATCCTTGTTCATAAGTATTCATTGTATTTCAGCCTGAGGAGAATGACGGTTTTAATTCAGATGTAATTCAGCAAAGACCACTGTGTAATCATTATAGCCATCAACAAACTGATTCATGTGCAGTTGGTCCAAAAGTTACAAAAGCTGTTTCGGAGTTTTTGTTTGTACCCACCATTTTAAGATTACATCAGAATTAAAACATGCAAGACTTGAACTGACTTCAAAGACTAAACTAAGACTTCTAGCTAGTTTAGCTTTTTTCTTTTATTGGTTCATGTTTTCCATTTGGCTTCCATATCCTGTTCTAGCTTGATGCCCCTTCTAGAATTTCATTTACAAATCTTACAGCCTTGGTTGGTGAAACACACTAATTAATGTTGTGGTGGAGGCTGAGGATTTTAGCAATCTCATGCCTCCTGCTTGGAAAAATCTCTGCTGTTTTTCCACCCATGTTTAGTACCATATTGAACATGGCAAAATGCATCTTAAGTGTAACTCTAAATGTATTTAATCAAAATACATTTAAGGAGGACTGTTTACTCTATTTGCTGCCAATACTATTAATCATGAAGCTCAAACCTTTCAATGCAACAGAAATATGAGATTTACTTTTTCCTAATTAGATTTTTTTAAGAAAAAACAATAAACTGAAAACAGGTCATTTTATGATTTTTTTTAAAAAGTCCCAAATAGTGTTTAAGCCAACAGCATTCCAACTTTGTAAAATGGACAATTCCAGGGCTTTGTAAATCCCTTATAAGTATCTTAAGCAATACTAATGTAAGGGACAAACTCAGTTCCACAGGTCTTTGGCCTGTCTGCAAATTCTATACAGACAACCAAGCTCGAATATGTACAGTATTCTTGAAGCCACTTGGTCTGTGACCAACTTTTTAAAGGTTTTGGTTAGTTCTATGGTACATCTATCATATCTTAGTTGCGTAAACCTAAAATTAGTTGTATTAATTTGCTTACCAAGATTTTAGCAGAGGGACACCTGGGTAGATTAGCTGCTTAGGCCTCCAACTCTTCATTTCGGCTCAGGTTATGATCACGGGGTCCTGAATCAAGCCCAGCATCAGGCTCCAAACTCAGCAGGGATTCTGCTTGAGGATTCTTGCTCTCCCTCTCTCTCTGCCTCTGCCCCCCCCCACTTTCTCTCTAAAATAAATACATCTTAAAAAAAAAAGATTTTAGCAGATCCAGAAGGTACCATCTATTTTTGGTTGGTTCTCTGGTGACCTTATCTGCATGCTATCTTGTGGTGGTGCTGCAACATGTCAATTCAGGGTTTTTTTGAGCAGCTTGTGAGGTGAGCCTTTCGGTAGGTTTTAAGACTTTGAAGAAATAGTCCGGGTGATTTTATAAGCATTGTACTTTGTAGCTCCTGAGATCATAGTTAAATTTTCGACTCTTGGATTTCTCCAATCCTTGCTAACTGATGAAGAGGAAAAACAAGGTACTCTTGAAATGCCAAGCTCAGTGAGTTCCAAGCCTGGAACATAACATCCTTAGTGGGCTGAGTTGGCCATGTAAGTTGGCTGCCTGTAAACCAAGGGAGATGGAAAGGATACTTTGTGAACCTATGCTGTAGATGGAGCAAGTTACACTGCCAAGTTCAAAGTTCTATTTGCCAGGTTACCTTATTCAAATCCTCACATATTTGAAAGCTTTATGTGTCCCTTGAGACCTTCTGATAAATGTGATTCCACCATACTTCCAAGAACTTGGGTATCCAGGATTAACTCATGAAAAGATAATTTATAATGTGTTTACCTTGAGGTCTGATTGGCTGTATTTATGTTACTATAACCCCTGTGTTTTGTCTAATTTGTGCAGTGTGCAGACACAAAGGAATGACAAGTTGATTCCAAAACAGCTTTTTTTTTTTTAAAGTATGAGAAGAAACCTGTATATGGCTTGCTTAAGGCTGATTTCCTCACAATTTAAAAGTATCTTTCCAAGATGGCATGCTCTGACTTTTCTAAAATTTAATTGAAAGTTTCTTTTGAAATCTAGAGAAAGGTATTCCTTGATTTTCTACTTTTAAGTTACCTATCACAATTCTCAGGTGTTTAACATGTATGCTAGTTATAGTGATACTAGAGTTTTACTCAAGGAGGAAAGAAAGATCCAAAATGATGTTGCCTCCATTCTTTTTTCCACACTCTTATACAAAGTGGATGACAAAGTTGTGGTCAGTACAAATAACATCTGAATTCCCTTACTAGAGTGATGATGATATTGACTCTGATGATGATTGCAACATTAAGTGGTTTTTATGTACCACCTTGTTCCACGCTTCTCACAAGAATCAGAACCATCAACAAAAATTATTTTATAAATCAGATAACTGGGGCACAAAGAGGCTAAGTTATGCACAATTACACTGCTAATGGCTTATATCATGAAATCATAAGGCCTTCCAGCATTAACTCCATTTTCAGCCCATCTAAGACCAACTCAAATATGCAGCATTCTAATACCTAGCCTCAGTGTCAAAGGAGAAATCAAGTCCAAGCCTGATATTAAGCAAACAAGTCTTCTCATTGGCCTTAATAATAACAGTGCTTATTTCCTAGAAATGGAATAGAGAGTCAAGTAGTAAGTACAAATTTCATACCTCTGTGGCAGGTGAAATAATCTCTTTAGAAGTATTTGATTTTTCTAAAATGTGATGTTTGGCTTTGGTTTAGATTTCAGTATTTGGCCTAAGACACTAAGGTTGAAGACATAGTTTTTCCCCCCCCTCTGTTATAAAATATATGGATAATACAGTGCTTATGAGTATAACTTGTATTATTGGTCATGTATTTAATTAGCCACTTGAACTCTCAAGGTTTGAAGTAAGAAAGTCAATCTTTTTTAAAGAAGGAAGTTATTTTTCAATGATCTCTGAGATCTACTTTAATGGCATGTCAACTTAAATATGTGTGTATATGTGCACATGTGTGTGAGTTTTCATCTAAGTACTAACACATAGCATATACTCATGGTATTGTTCGTGGGTGATAACAATATGCATGCCACCTAGCTTCCTTTTTACTTGTTAAAATAATCTTATTACATGTTTGATGAATATATTAGTCAAGATAGGTCAGATTATACCATTGTAATAAACCCTGAAATCTCAGTGGCTGAAAATCATATAATATGTTGTTGTTATTTGCTTGTTTACCAATCTCAGTCTCAGTGGGGCAGTCAGCTTTCCTTCATGACTCTCCTTTAAGCATTGACTCTGATTTCTAGGCTCCTTCAGTCTTGCAATGTGGTCATCTTAAAAGCATAACCTCCAGGGCTTCTGTGGAAGGAGAAGAGAGATTGAGGCTTATCCAGGCATTATAATTACCATAGTCAAACTGCTGAAAACCAAAGATAATGAGAAAACCTTAAAAGCACCCAGAGAAAAGAACGTGATACATTTAAAAGTACAACAGTAAGAATGATGGCTGACTTCTTATCAGAACAGTGGAAGTCAGATGGACTGGCATCTTTTAAAGTGATGAAAGAAAAAGAGAATCTGTCAACCCAAAATTCTATATCCAGTGAAAATATCCTCTGAAATTTAAGGCCATCATCTCACTTCTATGGCAGGCAAGAATTTACCTACTGCATCAGTGGGGACAGGGTCAAGGATTTGGTTAGCCTGGTTGGTGGAGGCAGAGTTAGGAGATGGCCAAAAAGTTTGAGAAACTGGTTACGTACAAGAGGATTGACAAATAATATAATGAGGATAATGAGAATCACATTTTCAAAGTTAATAAAGGAAGTAACAAATATGGTAACTATAAGATACATATTACTTATTTACTTTACAGTAGAGAAACATGACATGTGCCATCTTTTTAATTGTAAAATCTATGTAATATAAAATTTACATTATAAGTGTGCAGTTCAGTGGCATTAAATACATTTACATTGTTGTGCAACTATCACTACTATCTATCTCTAGAGACTTTTCATCTTCCCAAAGTAAAACTATGTATCCATCAAAGAATAAAACCCCATTCCCCACTTCCCACTGTCCCTGGCAACCACTGTTCTACTGACTATCTTTATGAATTTGATGATTCTAGGCACTTCATATGAATGGAATCATACATTATTTGTCTTTTTATAACTGGCTTATTTCACTTAGAATAATGTCTTCAGGGTTCATCCCTGTAATAGCATGTATCAGAATTTCCTTTCTTTTTAAGGTTGAATAATATTCAACTATATGTATATGCCACATTTCATTTATTCATTTACCCATCAGTGGACATTTAGGTTGCTTCCATGTTTTGGTTATTGTAAATAATACTCTTATGGATATGTACAAATATCACTTCAAGACCTTGTTTTCAAATGTTTTGGGTATGTACCCAGAAGTAGAATCACTGTATCATACTCTAATTCCATGTTCAATTTTTTGAGAAACTATCATACTCCATAGTGGCTGTACTGTTTTATATTCCCACCAGTAGGGTACAAGGATTCCAGTTTTTTCACACCCTCTTCAACACTTGTTATTTTCCAGTTTTTGTTTTTGTTTTTTGTTTTTGGTAATAGTCATCCTGGGTGTAAAATGTCATCTCATTGTGGTTTTGATTTGCATTTCTCAATGATTAGTGATACTGAACGTCTTTTCATGTGCTTCTTGGCCATTTGGATATCTTAGAGAAGTATCTATTCATGTCCCTTGCCTGTTTTGAATTTTTTTTTATTGTTGCAGTTGTTGAGTTATAGGAGTTCTTTATATATTCTGGATATGAACCCTTTATGAAATAGAGGATTTGGAAATATTTTTCTTTATTCTGCAGGTTTCCTCTTTCCTCTGTTGATTATGTACTTTGATGCAAAATTTTAAATTTTTGATGCACTAATTTGCCTAATTTTTGTTCTTGCTTGTATTTTGTACTCATAGCCAAGATTCAATGTTATGAAGATTCTCTTATGTTCTCTTCTGAGAGATTTATAGTTTTAGCTCTTACCTTTGGATATTTGATCCGCTTTGAGTTAATTTTTAAGTATAATATAATTGAAGGGTCCAACTTCTTCTTTTCATGTAAATATCCAATTTCCCAAGAGCATTTGTTGAAAAGACTGCCCTTTCCCCATTGAATGTTTATGGCACCTTTATGGAAAATCATTTGACCGTATATATAAGGGTTTATTTTGAGGTTCTTTATTCTTTTGAATTGGCTTACATCTCTGTCTTTATACCAGTACCACACTGTTTTGATACTGTAACTTTGTAACTGAGAAGAGATCTCTGACTTTTTCTTTTTCAAGATTGTTTTGGCTATTTAGAGACATACACCATCTCAACCAAGTAGTAAACTTTAACATTATCCATAATGAGGACAACTGTCATTGTTGTCACCCTCTGATAGGATGTTGTCACCCTCTGAAAAGATGTGCCAAGAAGGACACAACATCACTTCCATGTTTTTTCTACCAAACAAACAAACAAAAAAACTCTATTGAATAATGAAGACGTATCAGACAAACCCAAACTGAATGATATTCTGCAAATTAAGTGGCATAGATTCTTTAAAAATATCAAGGTCATGAAAAACAAAAACAGAAATAATCTTCCAGATTAAAGGAAATGAAAGAGACATGATAATTAAATGCAATAAGTTGATCCAGGATGGTATTATAGATTTTTAAAGAATATTATCAGGACAATCAGTAAAATGTGAGTGAGATCTGTGGATTAGGTGGTAGTATTGATTCTATGTTAATTCCCTAAATCTGAGTTATAACATCCACAACATACTCTTTTTTTCACAACTTACTTTCAAATGAGTTCAAAAATTATATTATACTTGTATGTATATTATACAAAATTATATTATGTATAAATATCAAAAATTATAATCTATATGGAGCATATACAAAGACAGAGAGAGGGAGAAAATGATTAATCAAATGTGGCAAAATGTTAACAATTAAGTGTTACCAGTTAAAAATAATTCTTGGGAGTTCTTTGTACTATTCTTGCAATTTTCTGTAAGCTTAAAATTAATTCAAAGTAAAAATGTTTTTAAAATGGAAAAATGATGGCCAAATCTAGGCATTTTCAGAAAAACAAAAGCTGAGAGAATTTGTTGGCACTAGACCTGTACTGCAGGAAATACTTAGGAAGTTCCCAGGGCTGAACAGAAATGATCCCAGATGGGAGCCTGCATCTGCAGGGAGGAGAGCAGTGGAAACGGTAAGATTCTGAACTACACTGTCAGACTTGTAATTCAATATGGTGGATTAAGCATGTGTGTTTAGCTCCTCTCCCTCCAACCCCTAAAAATGACTGTAAAGGGTAAAGTTATGAACTCACAAAAATAAATGGAGGGCATCAGTTGACCAGAGGTTTCAACAAGTTTCTGGAGAACAAAGTGAGTAATAGAGTAAGTATGGAATGAGGCAGGGAGAAGGAAATCCCACTTAAAAGAATGCATGGTGGATGTTGTAGTTGAGAAGACTGTACAGACCCCCCTCAGAAGCTTGGAGGGCTTAGAACTCAAGAAGTGTCCAGCCTGCAGAGAGAGCAATATACTGGGCTGAAAACAGAGGAGTTATTGGAAAGACTGTAGATAGAATATTCAACACCGCCACATCTCTGCAGAGAATGCCTCACTCTCTCCAAGCAGTGAGAGACACAGACAACAAGAGTGAGAGGGAGACACTGATTGATTGATTGATTGATTGATTCAGTGTCAAAAGAAATGGAAAGATACCTTTTTTTTTTTGCATGTGTTGTGAGAACACTTAAGGTCTAGTCTCTTAGGAAATTTTAAGAATATAATATAATATAAATAACCATAATTACTATGCTGTACATTAGATCCCCAGAACTTAATCATCTTATAACTGGAAGTTTGCACCCTTTAACCAACATCTCCCCATTTCTCCCTACCCCCCATCTTGGCAACTACCATTTTTTTCTCTGATTCTATGAGTTTGATCTTTTTAAATTCCACATATAAGTGAGATCATATAATAGTAGTTTCTCTGCATCTGCCTTATTTCACTTAACATAATGCTGTTAAGGTCTATCTATGTTGTCCCAGACAGCAGGATTTCCTTTCTTATGGCTGGATAATATTCCATTGTGTATAATTTCACAAACCATATGCATATTAAATCATCACTTTGTATACCTTAAAAAGACAAAAAAATCACATTGTACAACCTAAATAAATACAATTTTTATTTTTCAATCACAATAGATCTGGGGAGAAAAAAAGAATTTAAGCAAATTCCTAAAACAAAACAAACAAAAGGACCAAAAAAGTAAAGAAATGGAAGAATTCTCTCTTGAGAAACTGGGCAGTGAGCATGTAAATTAGTGCTTCAGCACACAGCCCTTTCTCCTTCCATTTTATGAGGCCCAAAGCTTAATGGCTGCCCCCTATCTCTTCAACGAAAATGATGCTTGCCAGTTGACAAGCCCTGCCACAGACACATAGCTGATGGTGAGTTTTTCTATTGCTTCATTCTTAAGTATGGATGGGAAACCAAAGCCTTCAGAGACAGAACTGTGTAATATTAAACAAAACAAAACAAAATCCCTAGGAGTTGATTCATGGGAAAAAAACTCAAAAAAATTATAATTAGTATCCTCAAATATCTATTTTTGAGAGAGACAGAGAGGTGAGAGAGAGAGTTCCCAGAAAACAAAAGACTTGACAACAATGTCTCAAACTAGTATCTACATACCCATGTTCATAGCAGCATTGTTCAAAATAGCCAAAAAGTGGAAGCAGTCTCAATGTTCATTGATAGATGAATGGATACAAAAGTATGGTATATACATACACTGGCCTTACAAAGAAAGGAAAGAAAGAGAAAATTCTGACATGTGCTACAATATGAATGAACCTGAGGACATTATACTAAGTGAAGTAATCCAGTCACAGGAAGACAAATATCGTATGGTTCCATTTATAAGAGATACCTAGAGTAGTCAAATTCATAGAGGCAGAAAGTAGAATTGTGATTGCCAGGGACTTTGAGGGGTGGGGAGGAGGTTGGAACATTGGCAACAGGGAACGGGGACTTGTTTGATAGAGTTTTGGCTTTGTAAGATAAAGTTTTGGAAATCGCATAGTAATGTGAATATATATAACACTGTTGAACTGTACACTTAAAAATGGCTGAGAGGGTAAATTTTGTGTTATGTGCATTTTACCATAATTTAAAAAGACCCTTGAGGGTAGAACCACCCGTCTCCACTAAAGTACAGATTATAAAATTTGGGAGATAGAAAACAAAACAAAGGGTTCAAACGCTTTATTTGAAAAAAGCTTCAACACAGACATAGAATCAGTTTTACCAGGTGCCTGGGTGGCTCAGTGGGTTAAAGCCTCTGCCTTTGGCTCAGGTCATGATCTCAGGGTCCTGGGATCGAGACCCGCATCCGGCTCCCTGCTCAGTGGGGAGCCTGCTTCCTCCTCTCTCTCTGCCTGCCTCTCTGCCTACTTGTGATCTGATCTCTCTCTCTCTGTATCAAATAAATAAAATCTTTTAAAAAAAGAATCAGTTTTACCTTCATGAATAAAAGAAAAAGGAACTTGTAAAAGAAGTGTCTTAGTTATTTACACTTTTCAGAAAATAGTGATGTCAGTTCAAGTATTAATATAAGCATCCAGTTTACTGAATAAGACAAGAAACCGATAATTGCGGACTTACAGGGGTCAGAGTTACATTTCACAGGACATGTATTTTAAAGTTCACAGTTCTTATTTTTTTAACAATTCTTTTTTTAAAGATGTATTTAATTGTCAGAGAGAGAGAGAGAGAGAGAGAGAGAGAGAGCACACAAGCAGGGGGAGTGGCAGGCAGGGGGAGAAGGAGAAGCAGGCTCCTTGCTGAGGAAGGTACCTGATGAGGGACTCCATCCCAGGACCTCAGGATCATGACCAGAGCCAAGGCAGACGCTTAAATCACTGAGCCCCCAGGTGCTCCAAGATAGGATTATTCACTCCCATTCTGCTCTCTTTATCCTTATCATTCTGAGATGGGTGTTAAAAAAAAGTACAAGCAATTACAACCCAAAATAGTTGATAAGGGAGCAAATGATGTGAACAAATCTGTTAACAGGAGTCCTCATATGTAAGCCCTATAGATATGTAAGAAATGTAACTCTCTAATTATCTGTACTTTTCTCTAATTAACCCAATTATAAGTCCTTATGGCACCAGGAGGTGGATATTTAACTGATCAGCTGGAATGCTCTCTCTATCTGGGCAGGCTGACAAGCCAATCCCATTTCAAATCTCATCTCTTGAGGGAAGTCTCCTGGGCCAGTTTGGACATCTCCCCTGTGCTTACTCAGCTCCAGTACTGTTAGCCTTTTTGCTCTTCTGGAACACAGCAACATCTCGTCAACTCACTTGTGTTCTCTTTGCAGAAAACACTCTTCTCCCAGATCTTTATGGGGCTCCCTTCCTCACATCAGTAGGGATTCTGCTCAATGTTCACCCCCTCGGAGATGGTGTTTCCAGCCTCCCTCTACAAAGGCACCACTCCAGCACTCTGTTCAGAGTGCTTATCACTGTCAGAAGTGATAGCCTGTATTTATTTTGTTACTGGTGTGCTCTCTGCGTCACAAGTGACAACATAAACTCCATGAGAACAAGAAATTTCTTTCATGCCGTATCTCTGGTGTGTGGAACAGTGCTTGGCACACACTTCCTGTCTCGTAAATATCTGTTGAATGAATGAATGGTCAGTGTCACACCGATCTCTCCTCTTCCAACCTTTCTTCTGCATGTACTATTTCCATCTCACTTTGGTCTGAACTTTATTCTTTTGTATAGGGCTTCATGAATCTTCTCCTTAATGAAATTATCAGCTACTAGAGTACAGAGGCAGGGTTTTACAATTCCTTACCATCTTCCGTAATGGCTGGCACAGATTGGGGAACAGAGTAAGTGCAATGTAAGTACTTTCTGAATTATAGTGGGAGTATTTGGGTTAACTTATTCTTTAAAATGAAGCTTAAAATGCCACATACTGATTGGTTTATCCTTCATATGCTATAATTTGAATATTGGGTACGTTTTAAATTCAGGCTTTTTCTAATCCAGGGAAGGCTACAGGTAAATGTGAGGGGACGGGTAGTGTACAAATGAGGCCAGGTCTATCCATTTTTCAGACAGTAATGGGTGAGATGGCCTTTCAGAAAGGTTTGCTTGCCCCCCCCACCCCAATTTTAAATGTGGCCCAGAGTCAGGATGACCATGCAATCCCCACCGTGGCTGTGTGCTGCTAGCACATAGTGACTGTCTACCTAGAGGAGCATCTGGGTCCGGGAGACATCCATGCTTATTGAATCTGATTAGTTCAACACATCCGTAAATTAACATCACCACAAGTTCAAGGTGGGATCCCAAAGTAATTACTAGGAGACCCCTTTTTTCAAACAATTAAATAGTTATCAAGTGTCCTATCTTAGAGTGATAATTTTTATCGTCTGGGTTTGTTGTGTCTTCTTAGAAGTTAAAATATGGTATTTCTGCCTTCTCTTGATTTGTTCGTTTTTTTCTTTTCTATACAATAAACTTTGAGTTTTTCTTTTTTACCTTCTCTGTATTCTTTTTTTAGATTTACTTATTTAGTTACTTATTTTAAGATTTACTTATTTAATTTTTAAAGAGTTACTTATTTAGTTACTTATTAGAGAGAGAGAGCAGGGGGGAGGAGGGACAGAGAGAGGGAGGGGAAGAGAGTCAAACAGACTGCGTTGAGCACGGAGCCCACATGGGGCTCGATCTCACAATCCTGAGATCAGGACCTGAGTAGAAACCGAGAGTTGCAGGCTTAACCTACTGCACTGCCCCGGTGCCCCACACTCTCTCTGTGTTCTTAATGCAGCCGAGTTTCACATTACTCTTTCATTTAATAGCTTCGTTTCATAGAGGGCTTTCTTAGGCGAGAACATCTCTGTGTACAGCTTCTGTGAGTGAGATCAGCTCAATTCTGGGAAAATTGGGTACAGAAACAGATTCTGCTCTAGAGTGTCCAGAAGGAATAAAACCCTGCAGGCCCACTGATTTTAGTCCAGGGAGACTTGTATCAGACTTCTGTACTACTTCTGTACTACAGAGCTGTAAGGTAACAAATGTATGTTGTTTTAAGGTACATTTGTAGCAATTTGTTACAGTGATAATAAGAAACAAATCCATCTCTCTTTTAGAAAATCACATTTGTTCTTCTAACTATAAAAGGAAAACATGATCAAGTGTAAAATACATAAAAGTAGACAAAATATAAAAAAATCCCCAATACAAGTTTCTGTTGTGAACCCTTTCAACATTATTTTCTGCACAATACATATGTATATTTTCATGCATGTGTTACAAAATTAGACATTTTAAAAAAAGATTTTATTTATTTGAGGCACAGAGAGAGAGAGAGTATGGGGGGTGGGTAGGGCAGAGGGAGAGAGAGAATCAGGCTCCCTACCTAGCAGGGACCCCCATGGGGGTCTCAATACCAGGATCCTGAGATCATGATCTGCTAAAGGTAGACACTTACTGAGCCACCCAGGTACCCCCATAGCCTGCCTTTTTATTTAGCAATAGATCTTGAGCATTCTCCTATGACTAAAGTGTTTTAACTATGCTGTCCAATACTGTATATGCCTTTGAGAACCTGAAATGTGACTAGTCTGAATGGAGATGTACTACACTTGAAAAATACACACCAGATTTCAAAGACTTAGTATGGGAGAAGAATGTAAAGATCTTACTAATAAGATTTATATTGACTATATGTTGAAATAATAATATTTTGAAATAATAAAATAATATGCTGGGTTACATATGTCATTAAAGTAAAAAGGATACCATTTTAGAGAGGAGAAAGCAGACTTAGAAAGATTAAGAAATTTGCCAGTCAGGAGATCATGAGCTGAGACTCAAATCCAGGTTTGATAACAGAACCCACATAAGCCATCCTCTTTATTCACCCTATCATTCAGGTTCTATTCATGTGTCACCCTGGATTATTATGATTGGCCCTGTGCGTCTCTCACCATTCAGTGTTCCTAAACCACCACTCAGCACTCCATCCTGGCCAGGCTCTGTTCCCTGAGTGTATCTGTCTTTGCCACATTCTTCTGACCAATTTTGTCTCTTAGATTTCTCTACTTCTCCAGGCCTCTCCATTAGACTGAGGCTCAGCTCCATTTCCATCTCTTCCATGACTTCCCTAAAGCTTTCCCTAATTATTCAACACACAACAACCCCTATGAATTCTGAAATTTACTGCTTCCTCTCTGGGCCAGTTGTGGGAGTGGGGATAGAAAGAAAATGGGAACACATTAGCAGCCGGACAAATCCCATGTAAAGTTTTTTAGCTGGGTAGATGGTTGATAAAAGGTCTTACAGGGAAGAAACTAACCACGCCCTTGAACTTCCGCTGTGGCAGTCGGAGGCGCGCGGGAGGCCTTTTGAACTCTTCCGGCCACCGTCGCCGGGTCTTTTCCGCCGCTCGACTTCAGCGCCTGCGCACTGCTGGAACGCCGTCCATTTCTCTATCAGTTAGGAAGGACGTCAGGTTTGAGGTTGGTGTTGAGGTGAGTCGTGTTGCCTTTGCGTCCTTCCTCACGGTTCACCTCACTGCTGCGTTCCGTTGCCTGCTCTCGCTCCGCCCTGGAGTTGAGTTGTGCCTGTATCTGTGCGGTCGGCGAGCCTCACCTCTCACAGCGGTCGACCTCTGCACGCCCCCGCCGCGGCCTCAGGAGGGCTGCGGGCAGGTGGCGGGGGCCCCAGAGGGCCGGCTGGGCTGCAGCGGCCTGGAGGAAGCAATTGGGATTCGGAGGCGGATGGCCTGCCTGGTCTCCGCTGTGTTTTTTTTCCCCAGTGTGACCTTGGTTAGGTCATTTGACTTGTGTGGCCCCAGGGTTTTCACCTGTGAAAAGGGTGTGGTGGTTTCTTCCTCAGCGGGTCTTGAGGCCAAGGGGCAACCCAGGGAAAACAGCAGCGTCTACGCGCGGTCTGTCGGTGCTTGCTGGCTGTGTGGTAACCTTGGTGATTCGACTCCAGAAGCTGGAAAAAGGTCGCCGTGCCTGACGGCGGGGGTGGGGGGTGGAGTGAGCGTCCTGCAGCCTCTCAGAGCGCCCACGGCCCTTCCGTTCCAGTCCTCCAGCCTCCTTGGCCTGAGGTCTGCGGGACCGCGCAGCGGTCACTAGGTGGGCCCTGGAGGCCACGGCTGGGCTTCGGCTCGAGTTTACGTCGTTTAGCCCGTGACCTTGGAAGAGTTACACGTCACCTCCTATGTGCCCTCGTTTTTTCGTCAATAAAATGGGACTAATGAGCTGATAGTTAAGTTCTCAGAAGAACAAATGGCTGTAAATTCGTTTGCACTTGTCAGTCTAGAGCCACTGCTTATCTTAACTGCGATTGGGAGACTTTTTGTAGTTTTTGCTCCACGTTGTGCCGCAGTGACCTTGCTTATTTAGGGTAGTCGTTCAGCGTGCTGGGGGGCGGGTTGGGGAACCCTGAAGCAGGCTAAGCCTTTAAACACTTTAGGCTTAAAAAAATAGTAATAAAAATAAACACGTAGGTTTTGTGGGAGGAATCATGCCTATGCCCCTCTAGATACTGAAGTGCGTTATGTGTGAGAGTTCTTTAACTATCTTACTGTGTTCTCAGAGTTGTTTTTATTGTTTTACCTTTCAAGGAGAATAACTACCATGACTTCCAGTGCTTTGACGAAACCTCAGATGCGAGGCCTTCTGGCCAAGCGTCTGCGATTTCATGTTGTTGGAGCGTTCCTTGTATCCCTGGGGGTTGCAGCTTTCTATAAGGTATGTATTTAATTTTTACTTTGGTCCATTTTTGGTCCAAAAATGTGTGTTTTAAATTTGAAAATGTATTTTCATAAGTAGTTTTGAATCTTTTATTTTTTAAATTTTTTAAAAGATTTTATTATTTATTTGACAGATCACAAGTAGGCAGAGAGGCAGGCAGAGAGAGAGGAGGAAGCAGGTTCCCTGCTGAGCAGGGAGCCGGATGCAGGGCTGGATCCCAGGACCCTGAGATCATGACCTGAGGCTTAACCCGCTGAGCCACCCAGGCGCCCCAGTTCTGAATCTTTTAAAGGAACTCACTCTCTGATGTGCTCCTTTCCTTCCCCCACTTACCTCAGTGTGACAGGAAAATACCTCATATTCTCTAGATAGCTTGTCCTCCATCTTTAAAGGAAGCTGTATTAGTTTGCTAGGACTGCCAAAGTACAACAAATTGGGTGGTTTAAACAACAGAAATTTATTTACTGTTCTAGAGGCTAGAAATCCAAGATCAGTGTGGCTGCAAGGTTGATTTCTCTTGAAGCCTCTCTCCTTGGCTTATAGATGAATTTACCCTTGAAAGGATGCTAGTCATAGTGGATCAGGACTCACCCTACAAACCTCATTTTAGTTTATCTCTTTAAAAACCTGTCTCCAAATATTGTTACATACTGAGGTACTAGAGGGTTAATACTTCAACGCGTTGATTTTGGAAGACAATTCAGCCCATAACACAAGGATATAGTTTTATTAAAGCAGAGGGATGGGGAAGGCAGTGTTTGGCAGCTTGAAGAATTTGTTGCCACAGAACTGCATTTTAATGCTGTGCCTTCTGTGGATTTTAACATTATGCCCTTTGGGTTTTTTTTTTAAAATATATTTTTTATATTGTAAACTATAGATAAAATTTAGCCATTTTTAAAGGTTCAGTTTGGTGGTATTAAATACATTTATAATGTATGACAAGCCCCACAATCCATCTACATAACTCATCTTGTTAAAACTGAAACTATACCCATCAATCAATAAACCCAGCCCTTCTCCATCCAGTCCATGAAACAATTCTTTCTGTATCCTATTTTGACCACTCTAGGTACCTAATAGAGTAATATGTTATTTTATCTTTTTTAACTGGCTTATTTTGGTTAGCATAATGACCTTAAAGTTTATCCATGTTGTAGGATATGTCAGAACTTCCTTTTTAAGGCTGAATAATAATACTCCATTGTATGGGGTGCCTGAATGACTCAGTTGGTTAGGTGTCTGCTTTTGGTTCAGGTCATGGTCCCAGGGTCGTGAAATCGAGCCCCACATTGGGCTCCTTGCTCAGTGGGGAACCCTCTTCTCCCTCTCCCTCTCTCTGTTGCTCCCCCTGCTTGTGCTTTCTATCAAATCTTTAAAAAAAATATTCCATTGTAGATCTATACCACATTTTGCTTATTCATTGACCTTTGATGGACACTTGAGTTGCTTCCATGTTTTAGCTATGGTGAATAATGCTTCTATGAACATGGGTTACAGGTATCTCTTCAAGACTCTACTTTTAGTGTTTTTTTCAGTATATATCCAGAAGTGGAATTGATAGATCATATGGTAATTCTATGTGTAATTTTTCAGGCAACCGCCATACTGTTTTCTGAAGCACGGTCTGACGTTTTACATCCTGCTGCTTTGTTGAATTTATTTATTGTTTTTTTTTTTTTTTGACAGAGATTACAAGTAGGCAGACAGGCAGGCAGAGAGAGAGGGGGAAGCAGGCTCCCTGCTGAGCAGAGAGCCCGATGCGGGCCTTGATCCCAGGACCCTGAGATCATGACCTGAGCCGAAGGCAGAGGCTTTAACCCACTGAGCCACCCAGGCGCCCTATTTATTGGTTCTAACAGGTTTTTTCTGTGTGGAATTTTTAGGGTTTTCTACATATATCATCTGGAAACAGATGATTTTGCTTCTTCCTTTCCCATTTAGATACCTTTTATTTCTCTTCTTGCCTAATTGCTCTGGCTAGAAGTTAGAGTACTGTGTTGAAGGGAAGTGACAGAAGTGACATTATATGGGTAATGTTGAGATAGTTTCATTCTATTCCTATAGTTTGTTTTTATCATAACAGGATATTGAATTTGTTAAATGCTTTTTTGCATTGAGATTACTGTTTTTTTTTCCATTTGATTTTGTATGTCGGACCATTGTATGTTGAACCATCCATGCATTCCAGGAATAAGCTTCACTTGTTGATTGTGTTCAGTCCTTTTAATATGCTGCNTTTGGTTTTTTTTTAAGGTTTTTTTTTTTTTTTTTTTTTTTGTATCAGTGTTCATAGGGGATTCTGGTCTGTAGTTTTCTTGTACTGTTTTGTCTGGCTTTGGTGTCAGGGTAATGCTGGCCTCGTAAAATGAGAAAGTGTTTCTCCACTTCAGTTGCTTGGAAAGATTTCAGAAGGATTGGTATTCTTTAATTTTTTTGTAGAATTGACCAGTGAAGCCATCAGGTCCTGGGCTTTTCTTTGTTGGGAGATTTTTGATTACTGATTCAATATCCTTACTACTTATATTCAGATTTTCTCTTTCTTTGTGATTTAGTCTTGGTAAGTTTTGTATTTGTAGGAATTTATCCATTTCATATAGGTTATCCAGTCTATTGGTGTACAGTTGTTCATACTATTCTCTTATTATCCTTTTAATTTCTGGGGACTCTGTAGTCATGTCCCCACTTTCATTTCTGATTTTAGTAATTTGAATCTTCCCGCCTTTCTTCTTAGTTAATCTTGCTAAAGGACTCAAATTTGTTGATGTTTTTGAAGAACCAATTTTTGGCCTTGTTGATTTCTCTCCCCCCACCCCAGTCTCTGTTTTGTTGATCTCTGCTCTAATCTTTATTATTTCCTTCCTTCTAGCTTTTGGTTTATCTTGTTCTTTTTCTGGTTCCTTAAGTTGTAATGTTGGGTTGTTGATTGAGATCTCTCTTGTTTTTTTTTTTTTTTTAAAGATTTTATTTATTCATTTGACACAGAGAGAGAGAGATTACAAGTAGGCAGAGAGGCAGGCAGGGAGAGAGGAGGAAGCAGGCTCCCTGCTGAGCAAAGAGCCCGATGTGGGCCTCGATCCCAGGACCTGAGCCGAAGGCAGCAGCTTTAACCCACTGAGCCACCCAGGCGCCCTCTCTTGTTTTTTAATATATGTGTTTATAGCTAAAAATTCCCCCCCCCTTTGCACTCCTTTCACTGCGTCTTGTAAGTTTTGGTGTGTTTTGTTTTTTCAATTTGTCTCTAAATATTTTCTGATTTCATTCGTGGTTTCTTCTTTCTTCCATTAGTGGTTTAAAGCTTAACCCCCATAGTTTTGTGAATTTTCCAGTTTTCCTTCTGTTACTGATTTTTAATCTCTTGCCATTGTGATCAGAGAACATACTTTGTATGATATCTATCTTTTTAAATCTATCGAGATTTAATTTATAGCCTAATATATGGTCTGTCCTGGAAAGTATCCAATGTGCAGTTGAGAAGATGTGTATTCTGGGGGCACATGGGTGGCTCAGTAGGTTAAGTGTCTGCCTTCAGGTCAGGTCATGATCCCAGGGTTCTGGGATCAAGGCCCACATCAGGCTCCCTGCTCAGCAGGGGTGACTGCTTCTCTCTTTCCCTCCTGCTTGTGCAGTGTCCCTCTCTCTCAAATAATAAATAAATCACTCTTTTTAAAAAAGATTGCCATTGTATATTCTGTTGTTGGGTGGAGTGTTCTTTGTATATGTGTTAGATCTGGTTGGTTTAATGAGTTAAGTCCTCTCTTTCCTTACTTAGGTCTGGTGTGGTTTTACCTATCATTGAGATTGGGGTATTGAATTCTTTAGCTGTTACTGTAGAATTATTTTTATCTTCAATTCTGTCAGTTTTTGCTTTATATATTTTGCTGGTGTTATTAGGTGAGTAAATTTTTCTAATTATATAAATTCTTACTGTAGTGAGGCTTTTATGATTGTATAAAGTCCTTTTTGTCTCTTGTAATCTTTATTTAAAGTCTATTTTGCTTGATATTAGTAAAGCCACTCTTGCTCTCTTTTGGTTATTGTTTTCATAGAATACCTTTTGCACCCTTTCCCTTTCAGTCTGTTTTATCTGAAGTAAGTGTGTTGCAGACAGCATATGTAGTTGGGTCATTTTTTAAGCCATTCTGCAATCTCTGTGAGGATTGTATGTGTAGATGCGTTTGAATGTGCTAGTCTTTAATGCCAGGCTCCCAAAAGGAGAAGATGAGAAAAATGAAGAGAGGGGAAGGAAAGGTGCTCTGTCCTTTTAAGTTCCCAGGAAGTTGCTCACCTGGTGAAAAAGAGGCTTGCAACAGTAGGGGGAGTGCAACAACGTTGGCCACCAGCCTGTTTGTCTGGGCCTCTGTGAACAAAAGCAGCAGTCAGCTATGAGAGTACAGGTCCCTGGTATATGGAGGACAGGGCTCTTCTTGCCCATCCCAGAAAGCTGTGTGTAAGCTGCTCCAGGAACAACTGCACAGTTGCCTGCCTTGAGGAATGGGGAATAGTTGTTAGCTGTTAAGTTGCTAAAAGCTGAAAGTGAAAGAAATTAACCTGACCACACTTTAGGTTTTAAGCCTTTCTCTGGAGATCGTGTGCTTTTAAGAGATCCAGAGTTTCAGGATAGTTAAACATATTGTGCTAGTGCAGTTGTTTTGTGGGTGGGGAGAGATTACTGGTGTTCCTACTCTCACTTTTTCCCCAGAAAACTCTGTGTATGCACTTTGTGTTTCTCAAAGTCTTCATGTTATGTTTACAACTTTCTTCCTATAAAATTGTTTATGATAATAAATGTGTTTATGACCATGTGTTGTAATGGCCCATGAATTAGAGCTTTGTGGGGCTTTGTACTTAATTTTTTTGTTTGTTTGTTTTTTGTTCTTGTAATTTTAGTAGACTGTGAGCTTCTTTAGGGCAAAGTGCCTTTTTTGGTCACAGTGGCACCCCATTGTCCGTTGCCTGATACACAAATAGATGCTTAAAATTATCTGTTGAATAAGATGTAGTGTCTGAAAGTAGTATAGTGGTAGGTGCTGTAGCGTTCCAGGTGCTTTGGAGTATACTAAGTGTATGTATATACCTCCAAATATGTATTTTTAAAGAAGTCAGAGTCAAGTTGGGGGAAATGAAAAAATTAGATATTATTGCTAGATAGAATATAAATAAAAGGACATTTCATTTCTCAGAGCTGTTCCTGGAGCAGTTTATAAACGGTTTGCAAGAATGAAGGTGGGCAAGAAGGACCTTGTCCTCCATGTACTAGGTGAACCATACTCTGATAGTTGATTGCTGCTTTCGTGTTTTTCTTTCAGTGGGTGTGCGGTTTTGTGGGTCATAGCTCTTTGATAGAGAAGGTTGAATTTGTGCCTTGAAAGTTAGGGTGAATTTGAAGTGCTAAGGGGAGGGAGAACGACTTGAGCAAAAGCACTGAGGGATATGTACTTTGGGACCCTATGAGGAGATAGGCATAAAAACGTAATCCCATAACATCCTCCTTGAGATAGTTGCTACCTGGCATGAAATAAATGTTTGTGGGAAAAGGATGCATGAATGTATGAGTAATGAAGAGGGAGTGGGAAGAGGAATTTAGGGAACTCCTTTCTTCACTCTCATTGTCACTATCAAACTTTAGGCCTCTAACCAGTGCGGATTCTTGCCACTTTTAACTTTAGCCTGTAGAATAGGTCTGTTTATGGTTTTGAGTTCCTGCATGCCTAGCGTGCAGTGGCTTTCAAAATTTTGACTTACAGTAAGAAATACATTAACTACTGGCTTCAGTCTTCTAAACTGGTTTCCTCACTTATTAATGGGTTGTGGGTGATTTGCTGAAACTTAGTCTTGAATTGTAATGGTTTCTGATTAGCTCT
Source organism: Ailurus styani (assembly GCA_002007465.1). Classification (NCBI taxonomy): domain Eukaryota; kingdom Metazoa; phylum Chordata; class Mammalia; order Carnivora; family Ailuridae; genus Ailurus; species Ailurus styani. The sequence goes on from LNAC01000064.1 coordinate 3,537,758, forward strand.
TTCTGTCTTTCCATCATCTTCCCAGCAGTCCTATTTCCCAGCCCTCCAGCCCTTCATAACTGGTTGCTATTAGAAAATTCTGCTTTCTGGGCACCTGGGTGGCTCAGTGGGTTAAAGCCTCTGCCTCTGGCTCAGGTCATGATCTCAGCATCCTGGGATCTAGGCCCGAATTGGGCTCCCTGCTCAGTGGGGAGCCTGCTTCCTCCTCTCTCTCTGCCTGCCTCTCTGCCTACCTGTGATCTCTCTCTCTCTCTCTCTCTCTCTCTGTCAAATAAATAAATAAAAAATCTTAAAAAAAAAAATTCTGCTTTCTCCGGTGGGTTTGTACACAACAGGAATGTCTTTCATCTCATTGTGTGGCAAATTCCAGTATATCCTCAAGGCCCACTCAAATGTTTCCCTTTTGGAGTTGCAGCCTATTCCTCCAGATGTGTTGATAGTGTTCTGCTAGGTTCTCGGTCATTTTGTACCATACTGTACAATATTGGACATACTGTATTTTAAGTAATATTTGCTTTAGGGTGTGTCTCTTCTAAATTAAGAGCCCGTGTCAGACCAATTGTCAGTCTATTCTGAAAAATTTTAAATTTTTCCATGAGGCTGCTTTATCTTCCCTTGCATCTGTGTCAGTGCCTCCAGCTTTGTTGAAATACAGAGTTCAAGTTAAAGGTGAACACAAATATTATGATTTATGTTATCTTTGGATATTGTTTCTAATGGCTTAAAAAATAAGCCCTAATGGGATATGTTATTTTTTAGTTTGGTGTGGCCGAACCAAGAAAGAAGGCATATGCAGATTTCTACAGAAATTATGATTCCATGAAAGATTTTGAGGAGATGAAGAAGGCTGGTATCTTTCAGAGTGCAAAGTGATTTTGGAATGTAAAGGTAATGTGGGTGTTTGAATTACTGTTTAAAAATTTTAAGTTGTGGTAAAATACATAGACTGTTAAGTATATTCACATTGTTATACAACCAATCTCCAGAACTCTTTTCATCTTGCAAAATGACCCATTGAATTACTCTCTATTCCCCCATCTCCTGGCATGCACCATTCTATTTAGTGTCTCTGAATTTGACTAAGTACTTCATTTAAGTGGAATCATAGAGTATTAGGCTTATTTTACTTAATATAATGTCCTCACAATTCATCCATTACAGTGTGTCAGAATTTCCTTCTTCTTTAAGGCTAAATAACTTTCCATGGTATATATATACCACATTTTGCTTATTCATTCACCTCTGGTGGACATTTGGATTGCTTCCCCCTTTTGACTATTGTAAATAATGTTGCTATATTAGGGGTGCCTGGGTGGTTCAGTTGCTTTAAGTGTCTGACTCTTGATTTCGGCTTGGGTCACGATCTGAGGCTTGTGAGATGGAGCAGGTGTAGAGCCTGCTTAAGATTCTCTCTCTCCCTCTCCCCCTTCCCCAAATAATAATGATGTTGCTATGATATATATAAATATCTCTTTAAAACCCCTTTTAATACTGTTGAGTATGTACCCAGAAGTGGAGTGGTTGGATCATATAGTAGTTCTTTTTTTAATGTTGAAAGGAAACACTGTACTGTTTAACATAGTGGCTGCACCATTTTATACTGTCAGTAGTGCAGAAGGGTTCCAGTTTCACTACATGCTTGCCAATACATTTTTTCTGTTTTTTTTTTTTTTTTCATAGTAGCCATCCTAATGGGTGTGAGGTGGTACTGGATTTTTATTTTGATTTGCATTTTCTAATGGTTAATGATGTTGACCATCTTTTCTCATGCTTGTTGCCCATTTATATGTCCTCTATGGAGAAATATCTGATTAAATTCTTTGCCCATTTTAATCATTTTGGGTTTTTTTTGTCATTGAGTTGTAGTTCTTCAAAACTCTTATCAGATATGATTTGCAAATAGATTTTCCCTTCCGTCGATTACCTTTTCACTCTGTTGATTGTATTCTTTGCACAGGCATTTAAAATTTTGATGGGGTCCATGTAATTTTTGTTGTTGCCTGTGTTTTTGGTGTCCTATCCAAGAAATCATTGCCATATCCAATGTCACGAAACTTCTACATTTTCTTGTAAGTTTTAGAGTTTTAGGTCTTTGATCCACTTGAGTTAATTTTTGGATATGAGGTAAGAAAAGGGTACAACTTCTTTTTCTTGAATATCCAGTTTCCCACTAGCATTTGTTGAAAAGCCTGTCCTTTCCCCAGTGGATGGTCTTGGCACCTTTGCTGGTAATTTTTTGACTGTATATGTGAGGGTTTATTTTGGGCTCTGTTCTGTTGCATTCATTTATAGTTCTGTTTTTATATCAGCACCACACTATTTTGATTACTGTGGCTTTATAGTAAGTTTTGGAGCCAGGAAGTGTTAATCCTTCAAATTCGTTGTCTTTTTCAAGATTGTTTAGGCTATTGAGGGTCCCTTGATAGTTTATATGAATTTTAGGATGGATTTTTCTACAGCAAAAATGCTGTTGGGATGTTGATAAGGGGTTACATTATATTATATAGCTCACTTTGGGTAATATGGACATCTTAGCAATTATAAGTATTCCAGTCCATGAACATGAGATGTCTTTCCATTTACTTTTTTCAGCAGTGTTTTGTAGTTTCGGTATGTAGGTCTTTTGTATTCTTGGTTAAGTATTCCTTTATTTTATTCTTTTCATGTTACTGTTATTGGAATTGTTACATTAATTTTTTTCTGATTATTCATTGTTAGTGGATAGAAACACTTTTGTGTGTTAATTTTGTATTCTGGAACTTTGTTCATTTAGTTTATTCTAACAGGTTTTTTAGTTTGTTAGAGCGTGTGCTTGTGTGCAAGCTGCAGGGAGAGGGAGAGAATCTTAAGCAGGCTCCATGCTCAGTGTGGAGTCTGATCCAGGGCCCGATCTCACAACCTTGAGATCACGACCTGAGCCAAAATTGAGTCAGATGCTTAACCGGCTGAGCCGCCCAGGCGCCCCTATTCTAATAGGTTTTTTTTGTTGTTGTTTTTTGTGGAATCTTTAGGGTTTTCTACATTTAGGTTTTTCTGCATGTAAGACCTGCAAACAGAGAGAGTTTTACGTCTTCCCTCTCAATTTGGATGTCTTTTCTTTCTCTTGTCTAATTGTTCTGACTAGGACTTCTAGTCCTTTGTTGAATAGAAGTGGTAAGAATGGGCATCCTTATCTTTTTCTTGATCTTAGAGAAAAAGCTTTCAGGCTTTGACCAGTGCAAATGATATTAGCTGTGGACTTTTCATATATGGCTTTTATTATGTTGCTGTAGTTTGCATCTGTTCCTAATTTATTTTTTTCTCCTTGTACTGTATTTTTCATCTCCATGACTTGTTTTATAATTGGAAGTTTGTAGCTCTTAAAACCTTTCACCTATTTTACCCATCCCCCACTTCTCCCCCCTCCCCATACCCAGTTCTCTGTATTTAGGACTCTGTTTCCTGACTTGCTTCACTTAGCATAACAGCCTGTAGATTCATCTATGTTGTGGTAGATGGCAAGATCTCATTCCTTTTATGACTGAGTAATATTTCAGGGTGTATGTGTGTTTGTATGCCTGTGCATACTTGTGTGTACCCTGTAGTGGAATTATTGGATCATATGGTAATTTTATTTTTAACTTTCTGGGAAACCTCTATTATTTTCCACAGTGGTTGCACTAATTTACATACCCACCAGCAGGACACCAGGGTTCTCCACATCCTCACCAACACTTGTTACCTTGTCTTTTTTTCTTTTTTTGATACTAGCATTTTCACTGACGTGAGGTGGTATCTCATTCTGGTTTTGATTTGCATATCCCTAATGATTAGTAATGTTGAACCATCTTTTCATGTGTCTGGTGGCCATGTATTTTGTCTTTGGAAAAATGTCTGTTCAGGTCCTCTGCCTATTTTTAGTTGGATTACTTTTTGGTTTTGGTGTTAAGTTCTTTTTATACTTTTATTAAACCCTTATCACATACTTGGTTTGCAAGTGTCTTCTCCCATTTAGTAGGTTGCCTTTTTTATTTTGTTGATGCTTTTCCTTTGCAGTGCAGAAGCTTTGTATTTTGGTGTAGTCCTAATAATTTATTTTTGCTTTTGTTTCCCTTGCCTGAGGAGACATGTCCATAAATATGTTACTAAGGCTGACATCCAAGACATTACTATCTATGCTTGCTTCTAGGAGTTTCATGGTTTCAGGTTTCACATTTAGGTCTTTAATCTATTTTGAGTTCATTTTTGTGTGTGGCATAAGAAAATGGTCCAGTTTTCCCAGCACCATTTATTGAAGAGATCATCTTTTCCCTGATATATTCTTGGCTCCTTTGTCATGTAGATTAAATGACCACGTAAGTATGGGTTTATTTCTGGGCCGTATTCTCTTCCATTAATCTTTGTTGTGTCTGTTTTTATACCAGTACTATATCGTTTTGATTACCGTAGCTTTGTAGTGTATTTTGAAATCTGGGATTGATACCTCTAGCTTTGTTCTTCCTCAAGATTGCTTTGGCTATTCATGATCTTTTGTGGTTCCATACAAATTTTAGGATTTTTTGTTCTGGTTCTGTGAAAAATGCTGTTGGCATTTTGATAGAGATTGCATTCAATCTCTAGATTGCTTTGGGTAGTATGAACGTTTTAACAATATTAATTTAAGTCTTGAATCCATGAGTATGGTGTATCTTTCCATTTGTTTGTATCATCTTCAGTTTCTTTCATCAGTGTCTTATAGTTTTCAGAGTGTAGGTCTTTCATCATCTTGGTTAGGTATTTTGTTGAGTGCTTTCAGCATGAAAACAAGTCAGAATGTTGCAAGCAATTTTAATTTTTACCTTCTATCCTGAGGGAGGAGCCAGGAGTGTTTCCTCCTGATCACATTGTATTGCACCAAGGAGGCGGTGAGGCAAGAGTGAGAAAGAATTCCATGAAATTTCCTGGCCTTTTGTGTTTTTCTTGTTGTGTTAGTGTTTGGTTGCTATAGCTTCTTAACTGGTTTCTAGAGGTTTCATAACTTTTGCTTTTTATATTCAGAATCATTTCACGTTATGCTCTTGTGGCTTGCTAGATTGGCATTAGGAAAATGTACTTTAAAAAGTCCTTTTAGAAGTACTTAAAAAAAAAAGCTTTTGACTCCTTTTATAGTTTAGTTAGGTGTCCATTCCATAAGTGACTAGGCGACCCTCCAGAGCTTCTGATTTGGTTTATTGTATCCACAAAGTCCTTATGCCTCATGGTAAGATTCTGTTGACTATGAAAAAGAGACTTGTGTGCTGATGAAAGGTCCACTAAATTGGAAAGCATGTAAAACTTTTCATACTCTGGAATCTTATCATTCATATATTTAACTTTATTCAAGCTCAACATAAAAGCATTTAGAACAATTTAACATTCTGTCCACTACCCCTGTGTGAATTTGATGTGACAAGGAAAATGTCAGTCAGCTGTCTTTAGGCAAAATGTTCCTGAATGAGCATTCCAACTGTAGTGTGCATCGGGGGGTGGGGGGTGGGGTGGGTGTGTGTATATATGAATGATTTTTTTCCTGGAGTATGGAGACCTGCTGCAGTGGACTTTAGGTTTTTAAAAGACTCAAGGATAATATTGAACACAGTAACTTTTGCCTAATTTAAAATTAATTCTCTAACGGTCATTTCTGTAGTTGTTTATCTTAAAGGAAATATCTGAAATGCAGATAGATGCATGCACAAAGTATATACTATATTATTTAGAAAAAATAGGAAGAACTTTATTTCCAACGGTTGGAAAATTTGTTGAGGAATTATGAGTTTTTCATACCATGGACTATTACATTATGTCCATTAGAAATGATATTCACAAAGTAACATGAGATTATTATATAAATAGAAAATATTTTACGTAAAGGGTGACCTGTTTAATAAAAATTGCACAGAAAAAAGACAAGGTGAAAGGATCAAGAAAATATTAATGGTTCTGTATGGAATCTTAACATTACTGTTTTCTTGTAACTGACATTTTTACAGTTTCTACAATGGGTATGCATTTCATAATCAGATACTAACAGGCTAATTTGTAAATGTTTGTTAGATTTTTACTTTTTTTTTAATGAGAAGTTGTATTCTCATAAAAAAAATCAGGAAGGAAAACAGATTTGGAGACAGGAATAGAAATATTGTTTAGAACAGATGGGCTGCTGCTTTTAAGAATAGTATGTGGGTATGAGAAGGGAATGGAAGAGAGTAGACTTGAGATGGAAGAAAAAGGCAAAATTTGGTCAATGAAAAACAAGAAGTTAGAGTAAGGTGTAGTATGCCCAGAAGTGATATTCTTCTGGGCAGAATGTGAGTGAGCAAAGTGTAGGCTCCACTAGTAGCAGACCTCATGTGACTTTAAGGTTGGTGAGGTATTAAGAGAAAATGCTTGTCATTAACTTAAGCCACTGTGTTTTTTCCACAGAATTTCTTGCGTTGAATTCAATTGAAGTTTGTCACTGACTTGTGTCCCTCAACTATGAAGCATGAATACTGGGTTATGGAATAGTTTGTCTTGATAAATAAACAACTAACAAATACTTTGGTCAGTAAGTTTAATTATTCTGATAATTCAGAGTTGGAGATTTTAACGTGTTTAAGAACCTTAGGATATAACTCGATTTTAACATTTCCTAAAACTTTCATTGTCTTAGGATATTTTTCATTGCTCTGGTGTTTATTTCACTGAAATACTGGTAGGTGTGCTTTCTTGGTCCTGGGTCATGGATTTAAGGGGGTCTACATGAGCCTGTAAGACCACTCACTATACTCTATGCTCTTAGAAGGGACAGAGATCATCTTTTCAGTAAAATATGTCCTTGGGCTTCATTGTCACTGTTTAGTAGCCCTGATGGATCAACCACCAGATATAATTATTAAAATACCAGTTGCTTTTGAAGAGCTAACAGTATGTGTATGTAAGTTAGAATATATATTTGGTCTAGAAAAAAAACCATAATAGTATATTTATGGATATGGAATATATACCTAGTCCAAAAAAAGTATTAGAATAGTGTCTGTTAATGATAAGAGAATGGGGACTTACTTTGGGGGGAGGTTTTAGGAGGACCTTTACTGCCTATATTAATTATTAATGCTTTTTTTGTGATCAAAGTGATACTACAGAGAGCTTTAAAAATTAAGGTTTTTTTAGCCTAAGCTAATTTTATCACCGATTGGCACTTTATTAGGATAACAAAAACTGTTTCTTAGCCTTTTTAACTCATGCAAAATTCTTGGGTCTTAATAATATGAACTGTATTAAGCCTAGGAATTGGTGAAAACCTGCATTTGGAAAACACCTGGTGACTACACATTTATGTGTGGTCAGTAATTCAAGGATTCCTTTTATTTTCAACAATTTATATAATAGTTCTTAGAAGTAGTATGCAAAATGCTCATAAAAGATACAATAATTAATACATATTTACATTCTTAAAAATAAAGTTAACTCTTGAGGTTGACAAAGCTGTCACTTTACTGAGTGTAACACAAACTAATGGAAAAATAAGTTTTTCATATTTAGCTTGAATTATTAACAAACAGTCTTGCTTTCCAGAAACAATTATGCAGTGCCTTCCCATGCCTTATGACATGTGAGACTTGATTAAAATTAGTGGGCATTTGAAATTGAATTTTCTTAGCAAATCACAATTGTACATAATAGATTGTAGATCCAGTTTGGATGTAATCAGTAAAAATGTGTTCTAATCAGAGAGTGATATTTTTACTGAATATTAAAGATAATACCTGGTGACCCGAGATCTTGATAAAAACCCATCCTTAAATGCAAAAATAATATCACACATTGGGAGTATTTTGTGTTTAGGGAATTCAAAATAAACTCTTTGGATTGGTTCATTGTTAAGGTTAACATTGGTGTTCTTGACTCCCCTGCAGTATCCCAGGGCAGTCTGCTAAACCCCTTCCACAAGAGAGTATCATAGGGAATTCCTAGTAGCATGTTTTCTTTATGGAACTACAGAAACTCACCTGAGCCCTTTAGGTCTGTTTTCACTCGTAGACACATAAACTTGCTTGCTAAAAGATAAATTGGCAAAACATTTTTTCTACAGTGTACCTGGACAGTCATGAGAAAGGTCTTGTAAATTTCAGTAACCTGCAGGCTTTAAAGTAGGAATATACATAGCAGGTTTCATTTAAAGAAGAGCATCACATTTAAGTAATAAATTTAACAAGTTAAACAATAAAGTCCTAAGCATTTAAAGATTCCAAACATTTGCAGACAAGGATATTAGGAAAAGACAGTGTCTCAGCCTAGAAACAGATGCAGTTGGGAATGAAGTTTTAACCAGTCTCTCCATTCTAAGGCCTGACCACATTTTTTGTTAGAGCAGAGTTAAAAGATGTTAATTTTAGTAAACATTTTAGCAAATACCATTAGACAACAAAAGGTAGTATATATATGTGATGAGATGATAACATTAATCACTGTCTCCAAATCGGAAAGGAACAAGTTTTTATCATTGCATTTTAAGGTGTTCTCTTACTTTTTGGGAGAAGAATCTGAATTAATTTTAGAAGAGGCTGGAAAATAATTACCTTCCTTTAATTATAGTAAAGTACTGGCTTTGTGTCCATATTAGATGTTATTAGAGTTAGTTAGGGTTCTCCTTTTCAAGAATAAATTGCACAAGCAAGGATCACCACCACCTCAGAGGGGACTCAAGGGAACCCTTTCCTCAGGGCTTTATTTTTCACCATGGTAAATTTACTAATGAAGACTTGAGCAAAATGTGGATCAACCATATAATGGTATGTTTTCACAGTGGAGGGGAGAGGCTCCACAGCCACCACGGGGCATGGGGTCTGCATGGAAGAGCAGCTGGGGGCCAGGTGACAAGATGTCTTCGTGATATAGTCCACAAGTCTGTTGTACTGTTGTTCTGACAGTCGCTCCCGGACTCCGTCCACCTGGGATCCAAAAATAGAGAGTCTTTAGCTGCCAAACCGTCACAATGGCACTTCCGTGACAAATTATTCCTTCTGTTTTTGCCTTGATACATCTATACATTATGCCTTTAGGTACTCTAATAAAGCCATTTTGTCCCAAACAGTGCTTTTCATTTTTCCTCTGAGCTGTGGTAATAACAGTGCACTTGTAGGAGTACGACAGAAGCGCCCTGCAGGAGACTGTTAGAACAGCTTCCTTGGAATAAGCATTTGGTGTGTAAAATTCCCATGTCTGAAGCTGACAATTTGGTAACATTTTACTCATTAACTATTAAACATCTCTCACTGCTCTTTACTAACGAGCTCAGGAACGAAGAAGAAAAGTGTCTTTCCTCTGCTTAAATCAACATTAAACTCACACCCTGAAATAAAGTTCTGTTTGCTTGTCTCCTTGAACCGCTTCAGATTGACAGAAAAAAATTGTGGGGAAGAGCACCTCTTTTCAAACCAGTGGCTTTGGACAGAGCATTAAAAAAAATAAATACCTTTTGAACTGTAACATTTTCTGTTTTTATAAACACTAGGACTTAAAGCCAGAGAAAATTAAAAAAACTGGGCAGAGGAAGGGGAAATTTTTATGGAAAAAAAAAGGGAGGATGCAAAGTACATTTATGGTTCATAAAACTCTGGCTCATCTTCAGTGGAACTCAAATAGGAAAACTGAGATATACTACCTAAGTTCTTAAGTGCGATTTTCTGAGAAAGCACCCATCAAAGGCGGTTGGAGCTATAAATTCCTCCCACCCTAAAATTCTGTAGCTATCTAGTGTGTAGATCAGTGGACTGGGAAGTTTCCAGTGTAAGCCAGTGATCTGTGGGAATCAGGTAGCCACTGCCCTTTCAGTGGTCTGTACCTACCAAATGTTGGCAAGATCACTCTGGAAGAATTAAAAACATTTTAACAGGGGCTTTTGAGTTCTCAAGTAGTAATGTAAAGAGTTTCTATGTTTCTATATAGGGCATGGAAACAGTGCAGCCAAGGGTGTCTTAAAAGCTGCACAAAGCCAGTGGGATGGTAAGGAGTAAAGGGGCTGCCAGAGAAGTAAGTAGGGCATCCGGTACAGTTTGGATCTTGTATTTTTAAGCTTGGGACAGAAAAGAAAGGCCCCTGAAGTTTCGCTGACAGATGAAAGCTGTGTACCATGAGGCAAAAGCCAGAACTCTGATATCATTTGATGGGGTCAGAATTCAGCTGGAAAGCTTTGAATACACAGAAAGTCTTAATTGCTCCTCCTGAACAGCAGCACAGGAAAACCCGTGCTGTGAAAGGAACCTGGCCAAGGAATAAATTGACCTTCTGACTCATTTTGAGCCTCTCTCATAAGGGATTTCAGTAATGTGCCAGGCATATTAAGCAATTATTACCCTAAAAATGGCTGCATTTAACCAAGAAAAGCAAATGCTGATTTAAAAAATCTGAATCCTGCCACATTTCAGTATACTGAATGATGTCATCTACAAATTAATTCCTTCCAAAATTCAAAGGAGCTGTTTCTCAGCATCTAAAGCAAAAAACCAGAAAAGACATTTTATATAAAGATCTTAAAAATACTGTTCTTAGTTTTCCCTGGAAGACAGCAAGTAGGCTTCTTAACCCAGCTTAACCCAGTCTACGTATCAGGCTGGCATGTGACGGGTACGGACTGACAGGAGCGTGGCAGCTGAGGAAAATTCACTATGTCAAGCAGCCCTGTTAAGTGACACTCCCCCCGCCCCCCATTTTGCAAATACACTGGATTAGAGTACTTCTAAGGAAGGGTGTACTGTCTCAGAAAAGAAATGAGCATTTTTTTCCCTATAGTTAGGGTCTCTTTTGGGGTGATGGGGGAGGGGTTAGGGTTTGGACACAGGACTTGGGGCAGTTCTTTCCTGTTTCTTAGGAGGAGTTGAGGGCAGAGGTAAATTGGGATAGATCCAGAGAAGGAATTTGGGGGCTGAAGGTATACTGGATATCCACCTTTTCTGTCCCTTGCCAGGTACTGCACTACGGTATTTCTGCTTTCAGTCCTCTTTTCCTGCCTCTACTGTAGCCATCCCTCAATCCTAGCCCCCACCCCGCAGCCGTTATCCCCGAGTACCGATGGAAAACCGGTGCTGAACATGGTGTCCAGCGTGTCAGTGTTGCTTCTGTGTCTAACTACATGATTCCATGGTCTCAACCTTGGCAACTTCTAGGAGTGGTGACTCCAGCTATCATCTCATTAACCCCTAAAGAAGCAGGTCTGTTCCCTTCCAGCTATGATAATTCCTCCCCAATATCCTTCCCCCCCCTTTTTAAAGATTTTATTTATTTAATTGACAAATCACAAGTAGGCAGAGAGAGAGGAGGAAGCTCCCCACTGAGCAGAGAGCCTGATTCAGGACTCGATACCAGGACCCTGAGATCATGACCTGAGCCAAAGGCAGAGGCTCAACCCATTGAGCCACCCAGGTGCCCCCCCACAGTATCCTCCTCAGAGAAAAAAGCCAAAGAGAGAAGGATCAAAGTTGAAGACAGTAAAGACGGTTTAACAGCAAAAGCTGAATCTCCAGTCTCAGCTTAAGATATGAAATATTTCCCAAGCAGCTAAGGAATAATGATGGTCCTAGATATTCCTTAGGGCCTTGGAAGTTTCTCGTTAAGGACCAAGGACTTGAAGATAATGATACTATCCCCTGCCAAATCCTGTAGCCAGATCACTGCTGCTTTATTGTCAATTGGATCAGAAGATTTTGGCAGATCTAAAGTCAGCCTGGACATCTGACCTCTGTTTATTCCCAGAAAGTCATCAATTCGAGGCAGCAATGTACGCCTAGTGCCAAGCCCCAGCTTAAAGCCTGACTGATTAGGATCCAAGAAGCTAGAGAAATCTCAGAGTTGTTGTGGTTGGCTGCCTTCCATCTTCTCATAATTTTCCCCAAACAGTGGTGCAAGGGAAACACAGGCTTCCATACCAGGGAGAAGATAATGAATTGGGCAGGACCTGCTAGAGGCAGGTTTGCTGTCCTTTGCTGGGGCAACTCAGGCCCCAGGTTAGGACCAGCAGGCTCCAGCTTGCCACTGACTTACACTCGTCTTGCTGTGTGGAAAAAGATGTCTGTTTCTTAGGTCAACTCTTAAAGCCTCTGTGGATCAGGCAGTCAACAGGGAGGCAGGAGCAGACAGCCGTTTTCCACTGGGTGCACCTGCTCACCCAACGCTGGCCTGTAGGAAGCTGGTGCCACTCCTGGCAGGGCTCCCCTCTGACCCTGGACATCCACTCTGCCCTGCCTGAGCATCCGTTCCACCCACAGCAGCTTATGTGTGGCCAGGAGCCAGCATCCAGCACGGAAGCTGTGTGGCCAGGGAGCTGCCCCAAGACCCGAAGGAACATCCCCAAGAGGTACTCCACAGTACTTAAGGGATGGGAATCTGTCCTGCGGGAAAGGGATCACAGAGCCACACCGAATACAGAGCAGTGGAAGGAAAGAGATTTATGCACAAGATTTTGACCCATGAAGTCTTGGGGTGGAAAATGGGGAGGGAGGACTGAGACCTGGTTTGTGAGCTTGTGAAGGTCTGGCCCACTGGCTGCACCTGGTTTCATGATACCCTCACTTCTGGAGTGGTCCTGTATGTCCAGCCGGCCACAGCAGACTTGTGCCTGCTTTGGGGGGTAGCAGCACGGAACTGCCGCCTCGGCCCTGGCCCTCTCGCACACATCTGTTCGTGCTGGAGCTCTGTTGTCCTGTCCCATCTACTCCAGCACCCCTGCCTCGTGACAGCCAAGCCTCGTTCAGTTCATACGATGGCTTAACCCCAGGCCTTGAGGCCACCGGGTCTGCTGCCGGGCTCCCCTAGGAAAGGTTCCCACACACATCTGGGTTGGGGCTTCCCAACTTCCTCCTGCATTGGCTCCCATGTCCCTTCACGCTGCTTCCTCCGACAGCCCTCCTAGTCTCAGCAGCCAGGCCAGAGGCTGCAGGCTTATAAATGCCCGCTTAACCAGCGGTCAGCCCGCATCTCCATTTCCCCAGCAGTCGGCCACACAGTCACCCTGTTTTCTGAACTGTACCTCCACATCACAGGCCACTCTGGGCTGCTTGAGCTGCACAGTGAGCAGGTTGCTTTGCTTGCTGTCCTGGGCACAGTCGATCTCTGTGACGGGGAAGGCCTGCTGCTGAGTGTCCTCGCTGACGCTCACCACGAAGAGCACTTCCGACGTCAGCAGCAAGCACCCTTCATGCTCCTGGCCTGAGCCCCTCACCAGAACTACATCCAGGGCCATGTGCACTTCTGGTCTTCCCAGAGACTGAAGCATTTTCCTGTTTCAAAGGAGAAATGTGAGGCAGGAAGCCAGTTTGGAAAAGATGGTCATACACCAGTGCTCACTGTACCAAGGGCTGGGGCATTCTCATACACAGTTCCCCAAAGGCAAAGGGCTTTCACCAATCTGATTATTAACTTTAGCTTGAAATTTAATTGTCACTTTAATTCTCAAACTGATTCTGGTCAACAGAACCCAGCTCCCCCTGGGGACAAAGATTTCCCTTGGCTCATTTTCTTCCCAAAAGAAACATCCCCCCAATGAGAAGGCTGGTTCTCTAGGGAATCCCGGGTCCCCTCCCATGGCCTGGGCTCCTCTGTCAGTGGGCAGCTTCCCGAGGGGTGTGCGAAAGGCTGGGAGTCCTGCGGCCAGCCCCGCATCTGGGGACAGCAGCCTCCCCTGGGCCCTAAGATGCCCCGGTGCTGCCTGAGCTGCAGAACTGCGATCTGTGGCTCCCCTGGAAGCAGGGCCCATCAGTTCGAGAGCAAAGCAGACCCCTTAACATCCATGTGCAATGGAACAGGCATCTAGATAATTTTACCAGACATATTTGACGTGGCTGTTTGGAGCCTGGTCAGCATGTAGATCACTTGGCTGATAGCGCTGTTTGGGAAGCTGAGAAAGTCCAGCTCCATGTAAAATACCTGTGGTAAGAGAAGTAAGGGAGTTTTACTAGTTGTTTTCTGGAAACTGGTTCCATGCTGCAGTGATGTCATCTGTTTACAGCTATCCATAAAGCGCTGCAGGATCCAAAATGATGTCAAATCCTTGGAAGCAAGTGTATAGATAATCATTAAACACTGCAGTGCTCTTAACTCTGGCGATCTTACATTAGCTACAAGCCGAAAAATGAATGAACCACAATCCAAGCATCAACTGGACTGGCAATTAATGGAAGCCTAATGCTCCTGGGAGTAATCAGTCCTGAGCAATAGCTCGCACACTGTTACAATTTATGTGATAAAAAAAGTCATGATTGTTAGTTGACTTCCCTGCTTCATGTTACAATACTTCTGTATCTGTGCTGTGCCTGGGCAAATAAAAAAACACAACACACAGAGAGATGCACACAAAGGCACATGGTTTGCCTAGATACAGTATTTAAGTGACTTAATCCAGCTGTTAAACATGAATCCATATACATTTATGAGCACCCTGGGGGCCTCCGGTTTATGGCCCGCTCCCCCCGGTGCCAGCACCACGCGAGGGCACCCAGCAGCAGCCACGCAGGCCTCGAAGGAGACTCTCCAGAACCAAGGATGGTACAGCATGTGTGCTTTCTGAGGGCTTGTAAATGTTTATAAACGAGGCACAGTCATTAGACTAAGAGTTAGGGGTTTGTAAAACCTTCAGTGCAGTCGTAAAAGTTTTACAAGAATGACGGAGAGCAACAAGGCCATGTGAAGCCCTGTTCTGAGATGCTCTTCCGTGAGGGGGAGATCCTCGGCCCTGGGAAACTTCGCGGTGAGGAATGATGGCATTTTCAGCGCCAGAGCAACTGGTGAAGTCTGAGTGGACTTCACCTCCCTGCAGCCGACAGCAACAGGAATGCTGTTTTTAGGAATGCGTAAGATTTGAGAAGGGGGAGTCTGACTGGGCCAGCTGCCGGGGGCCAGCGGTTCTGCCTGTCCGTTTGCCTGTGAGTGAAAACGTCACTCACAGAAGGAGAGAGGGAAACGGGGAGGGAGGCGGCGAGGGGAAAAGCCAAGAGGAACACATGTTTGCGCCTGTGTGGTCTCTTCAAGGAACGCTCCGGATGGTTGCCTGAGTGGGGGCATTCGTCTCCCACTCTCTTCCTCTCAGACGCGGTTGTTATGCCCCGACCGGGCTGCCTCTGGTCAGATGTGAGGTGCAGGCTGCCGCGGTGAAGCGGACCCGTCCGGCTCCCCGGCCGCACACGGAGTGCTCGCCGGGCTGACGCAGGCCAGAGCCCGCCTGGGCTCGGGATGGTCGCTAGGCAGCCCGCCTCCTGACCTCAGTGGTGACACCGGTTTGGGGGGGAAAGGTAACAGTCCGAGTCACCGGTTTACGAGGTCACTTTAGTGGGCTCCGCCAAGAATGCAGAGAGCAGCACGGGAGGACACGCTTCCTCTCGCACGCACCCGTGCCCCCCGGTGCTCGCCCGAGTGCAGGACAGGCCCCCCGGCCGCCGCCGTCCAGGGCCGGCGCTGCTCGGGGAAGGGGCGCCACTGGTCCGTCCCGCGCCTCCGCTGCCAGCGGCCGGGACCTCCGCCCAGGGGCAAGAGCACGGCCGGCGCTGTGGCCTGCGCGCTCCTCTTCCCCATTCTCTTCGACACGCACGTCACAGATACCTTCCTGCCTTATCACCGGTCTCCCCTTCCCAACTGGTCACCAGATAAAACAGTAATTCTGTTCTCTGCCTCGGTATTTCCCACATATTGCTCTCAGCTGCCCTCGACCTCTAACTGGTTCCTTCTCATTAAAGTCTATTTTTACACTCGGTCTTAGCCAAAAGGACAAGAAGCGATCATTAAAGTCTATTTTATTAGATGTACTGTAAAAAGATTCTGTGAGATAGAGCTAGTGAACTCGCTAATTGATTTCTTGGGTCTACAATTATTATAATTTGTCATTAGTAGTACAATTCTACTCTTTCCATAAATAAGCATAAGGGGGTGAGAAAGACAGCTATTTGCCCCTTTAAGGATTTATCCATTTTATTTTTCACTGCTTTGCCATGCGAAGGCCTAGATTATCTCAGAGTCCTTGGGATAATAACACAAGTAGGTCGGTGATGTCTGAGCTGGCCCGACAGCTGCCCCACGACTTACCGTAGCCAGTCTGTGACACGAGCTCAGCGGCCCCTCCGATGGGCTTTGTGAACACCCCCAGGATTCCTTTCCCCACGCCTGAGATGACACCCTTGGCCTTGTGTCCTGCTGAAGCGTGAGCCTCAGATGTTCTCTGGAAGTTCTGCATGGGCTGATCGACTATGCCAGCAATTGCCCCTGAAAAACAGCAAAAGCCCCTTGTGAAGACTGAGCCTTATAATCCTGCGAAAGTGAAAACCTTCAATCCAGAACAGTTTTATTTGGATTGAAAATGAAAACCCACCCTCATTATAAAGTTCTTTACTATACATTTATTTACCAACTATGTAAGTTCACTGGGCACTAAGTTAGATATTTGTGATCTTCATCAAAACACAATGTTCAGACTGGGTTTGGTCCATCACAGTGAGGCTCTGTGAAGTTCAGTTCAGAATTTAATAAACATGTCAGACTATTCCAAAGTGACACTCACATGCCTTTGACCAGAAACCAGACAACACAGTTTAGAGAAGAGAGTGAACAATTGCTCAGGAGCGGGCAAGGCTGCTCAGCCTAATCAATTTTCACCGAATTAGAAACTGGAAGAATTTTCACCATGAAGAAACCGGAAGAGGTCATCCCCTTTCCCTGTTCTCCCTTTTAATAACGAAAAGATCAATTCTTTAATAATATTAATATATTAATATGTAAGAGTAATTGTTGATATTGCAATTATTTCTATAATAGCTAATCTGTTTCGAGGGCTTACTACGTGCTGGGGACTGTATCCAGAGTGTTACTTCTATGAGACCATTAATCCTCACAACCCTGGGAGTCAGACAGGGTTTTTATCCTCAGCTCCTAGATAAGGCTGCTGAGCACAGAGAGGTTAAGGAGTTTTGCCCCAAGGTCACACAGCTGTCTTGTGCTTGGGCCAGGATTCGAGTCTAGAGACGCAGAGTCACAGCCCAGCTCTTAACCCCAAGCTGTTTGCCGATCCTGTTTATAAAACAGGCTCTTCCTTTTGCCAGTCTTAGAAACCCTTCCTTCCTTCCTTCCTTCGCACTTCAACTGAGGTTTGGCCACTTACTCTTCACTTTAGACAAAACCCTGCTCTTACTACTCTGCTCTAACGGCTTTCCCGGATGGCAGCCGGGGCAGGTACCAGGCTGGCGGGGGAGTCCCTCAGCCTCCTGTGGGGCCCTCCTCCTTGCTCCCCTTGCTCTGAGGGACCTGTAAGGGTATCTCGTAAAGGCCTCACCAGTCCCGATTTTATTTTTGTCTTCAGTGATGGAGTGGGAGGTTCTCTAGCTCAGTAAGAGGTAAAAATTTCATTACGGTTCTTGATGGAATTTTCTGTTTTTAACTCAAACCTGCTAGGATTAATAGAAAATGCACAGTCCCCCTGGTAGAAATTTTAGTACATGTCAAATCCCATTATGCCAAATGCCACTAATTCAAAGTCTCTTGGGTAAATGGAGATTTCCAGGTCTCCATTAATGACCTGCTAATTTCAAGTAATATTCTCCTGAACAAAATCAAGTAAAACAAAGGCGGGTTCCTTCAGGTCAGTTGTAAAGGGAATGTTCTTCATAGATTCCATTCCTCTGAATTTGGACAGAGCCATTTAAATTTAGGTATTGACAGATTAAGAATGACCTGAGGCGACAGGTCTGCTTCTCGGCCGAGGCCGGGCGCTTCCCAAACCTTCTAAAGAACTGACTGGGGAGGCGGGGGAGCTGCTGGCCGCTGGTCCTGGCCCTGGAGGGCTGAGGGAATCCCTGCGTCAGGGCCCTCAACACACCCCATCCTGGCACTCGGGCTGGGGAGCCTTCACAACGGGGGCGGTGGCCGCCACTGGTGCCCAGCGCAGGCAAGAACCATGGGGTCTTCCCTTCAAACTGTCTCACAGCGGACGGTTCAGAGTGAACAGTATCAAATCAGAGAACACAGCTTTTGTGACGTCATTATCTGATTTCCTTAAGGTCTCCATGCTTAAGTTCGTAGGAAAACTGAGGTAAATAATTACAAACTCCCCAATCAATCAGAGTACTTAAGAAAGGCCTTTTCTCAAGTGCAGATTTCCATTAAGACTATTAAGATTGTGTCGGGGGCCAGGTGGTTACTTCACTGAGAACGTCCCGCTTCCCTTTAACATGCCAGGCCCACCCCGCACAAGGAACGTGGGGCCTTGAAAACCGTCAGTCCCCACACCGAGCTCTAAGTCCTACCTAAGTGCAAACAGGTATCACGTGAAACTCCCCTTTGATCTTCTACTTTCTCCGGCCACCGGCCACACTGGAGGCTCAGTTACTGTGGCTTTGATAGATAGACTATTGGGGCAGCCCAGAGAGCGGAAAATCTGAGCCTCGTGACAAGGTGCTAGATTCTGAGAGGTAGAGAAGGAGCTGTCAGACGGCGTGCCCTCGCCCAGCACCAGACCCCGGAGGGGGAAGCCTGTCACACACACCGATGCCTCGCTGGTCACCAGGTGCGAGCTGGAGCCCAGAGCGGCCGAGCGAGACTAGCAGCCGCTCCGTGGTGTCTGCAGCCAGGCCTGGAGAGGGGCGGCTGCTCCGAGGCTTCAGAAGGCTCTCTTCGTCAGTCTAATCCAGCTAAATCCCACAACTGGTAAATTACTTACTGTCATCTACCCGAGCTCTGCTCCAAGGCTCTAAGTGGTGGAAACTGATCCCCAAACGTGTCTGTTGGCACCGGGCCCACGGGCTGGGCAGCCACATGGAGACGGCTGTGAAGTGATGGAGGAGAGGAAGGAAGCGGTTTCCGTGGACTCGGCGTGTGCTGGGCGAGGCAGAAACCGGGGTGTCTCCTCCGCTCCCCTCTAGTCGGAGGAGGGCTTTCTTTGTTAGGCGAGGGCACTGGAAGGGCCTCCCTTACCTCTTCCGCGACTCGCTCCCCAGCCTCAGGCAGAAAACACGGGCTTCCGGACCTAGAAAGTTCCTCTGCGGCTACTTGGGTGCTGCCCTCACCGCACGTTGTGAGTTTATTTTGGACATTTATTTGCGTGTTTGCTTAAATCACGACAGCAGAGGCGCAGGCCTAAGCCGGGCACGGCAGCTCAGCGCTTCGGAGGCCAGCGAGACCTCCCCGCCGCGGCCGTTGAGTGTCCCAGCTCGAGGCTAGCCTGTTTGGGCCACAACGGATGACTTCACGGGGAAGGCAGCACTTCTGTTATCCCTGGATTCCCCACGAGCTGCAGCCGGTCCGCTGATGGCTGAGGGTGGCGGCTGAGCAACGGCTCGAAAAGGCCGCGTCTCGGTGCCTGGCTCGCTCGCTCGCTCCAGGGAGAACGTCCCGATGCAGCGGGTAGAGGCCCATTTTGTGGGGGCTCCACATGGCACCCCGAGAGTGGCTGTGGAGACTGAGGGTGTGGCTGCCGGGAAGCCTAGTGATGCTTCATCCCTCAGGCAGCAGCCCAGAAGGAAGGCGATCAGAGAGGCGGGCGCTGACATCCTGCCTTTGGTATTCACGAGAGAGAAGCCACGTCTGGGAGGGAACACGCAGTGTGACAGCGACACGGAGCTCACAGCCTCTCTCGGCACAGCCTCCAGGGTGCAGCAGAAAGGGGGGCATCTGGGGGAACGGCTCTGGTAAATGTGGGAAAGCCTTTGTACCAATTCTGCAGGCTGAACAGAATTTTCCCCAAAGCCACTGTTGCCTCAAAACCGGGGGGGAGGCTCAGGCCAGAGCCTGGCGGCCCCCGTGGCCCAACCGACGCTGCCTTGCTGACTCGGGGCGATGCGGCTGAGACGGCGGCTGAGGACGCCCTTTGATTTCTCAAGTACCTCCTAACACTCCACAGTGTCCCCACGAGAGCCAAACAGAGGCAAGAAGGCCCACCAAACCCATAAACATTTGGGGGAAATGTGTTTTTCCTACCCTGGAACCTTCAATTGTTCCGTCTCCCCACATCCTGATTGTTTCCAGGCTCGGAGCCCTCCAGGGTGGGGGACAGGAGGAAAAGCCCAGGCTCCTGTCCCGGTGGAGGTCTGGCCCGGGCGAGTCGCGCCCCCTCGCATCCGCGCCCGGGTTTGTACATCAAAGGAGATGACACCCGTGAAAACGCCCTGTCAACGCTGAAGTGTTCTTGAGACACGTTTTTACTAACTGGGTTGTTCATGTTTCTCATAGAGGAAGAAACTGAGGAAGTCATATTTTGATTTCGCCGAGCATGGGTCTCAAAGAACATGATAACAGCTCTAACGTCAACCAGGCACCTAATTGCATTTAGCAGTTTTAAACACTGTTTCTGGGGATAAATTAATGGCAATAAGTCTATGCTTTTCCAGGCGAGGGCACCTGATTGGTCCTACACTTCCTCTCGTCTTCCTGCCCCACATCAGGTAGTTCTAGGACAGGACGTTTGGAGGTGAGCCGGGGATTAAGTGGGACACAGAGCGTTCTGCGCGGGAAGGAGGCTGGTCTGAGCCAGCTCTGAGATGCCCACCGGGAACTAACCCGTCTGAGGAGCACAGAGATGCTCAGGGCGTGCGCCTGGAGGCGGTGCTCCGGGGGAACCCGGGGTCAGGCCATGGGGGGCAGGTGCAGTCACTGTGCACCCAGGAGGGATTCAGGTCATCCACAGAACTCCTGAGTTTTTGGAAATGACCACAGAGGCAGAAAGACCGAGAGCCTGCTGAGGTTTTACAGAGTAAATAACTCCCTCGCACGGATGATGTTGTATGAGACATGACTACAGCAGAGATCAAAGTTTCAGGCCTTCCTAGCCTGGTTAACAGCAGGCACCACATTAAAGAGTATGACACCACAACGGGAGGATCGTGGCTCCTCCTGTAATGGGTTTCTACTGTCAGGCACAATTTTAGACAGTGGCAAGCAGGTGGTGGGTGAGGGCGTCTCTGGGTGGGAAGAGAACAGGCTGGTTGGAAGGGGCATAGCCATAGGCCAGCCAGCTCAGGTCTCCTCTGCTGAGCACCTGTCAACTCCAAAAAGAGCTTGCATGGAGGCAAGGAAGCTCTCCTGCCCGGAGTAGAGGGCATGGCGTGAGCGGTTTACCAAACATAGATGCCAGGCCCATGACGGACCACTGTCATTACCTCTAATAACGTTCTCACCAGCCCCAATTTACAAAGGAGAAACCCGGGTTTAGAGAAGGTAAGAACTTGCCTGAGGTCACAAAGAAAGGACCTGGACACCCTAGCCTGGGGTCTGCTGGCTCCTCCGGAACGTGGTTCACTCCCATGCCGTCTCCTGGCCTTCCAGACCATTCCTCTACCCCGCAGTTCCAGCCCAGGTCATAAGCTCCCAGTTTCCATGCATCACCACAGAATGTTATGACTTAAACAATTTCTAGTAACTTAACCTGAGCTTGTAACATCTTACTACTTCCTCCCAGAGCCTCAGCTGGCTGTGCTGCAGGTTGAGGGCTGTGGCTAGAAGTGTACACTGGAGAGAGCGCAAATCCTTTCAAGCTCATCTTTTCTGACCTCTGCTCTCCCTGCTTTGGGGCACTTTGATCTCTGGGAGATGCACACTCCTTCCGATGCAAGGCAGGCAGGCTGCCAAGCAATACAGTTTTAAATTCCTTTGCAAACAAATAAACAAAAGATACCCTTGAAAATCCTGCTCTGCAAAATCTCAACTCTGAAGCTTCCTTTTTATAGAGTTTTCCAAAGCAGCTTATTTTTCGAACATTTGTAGTATTTGGAAATATCCACAGCCATTTTCACTTCAAACTATACCATCTGGCTGCTTGACAAATGGTAATTACTCTGAGTCAGGCCAAGCCAGCACTCTCGAAAGAAATAAAAGGAGAAAGTGGGATCCTCACTGAAGTTTACAGGACATTTGCACGTTGCTCAAGAGCTTCTCAAACAAAGGGGAGAGCGTCTGCAGGATCTGCTCCGGGCAGGAGACGGGGGCTCAGAAGGCCAGCCCGTTGCTGCTCACTTTCACAAGCCGACAGCTGTGCCACCCCCCCACCCCCCGCCATGCTCAGGGCGCCTCCTCTGGCACGAGGCTCTCTGGAGGGCCACCCTCAGCACAGAGATGGGGTTCACACCGGAAGTAAGGGAGGGCAGAGCATGGGCATTTGTGCAGGTGGGCCTCCTGTCATAGCTGCGCAAGGGCTCCAGGAGGGAGGCCCAGTGCCAGCGCCTCACCCCCCTGAGCCTCGGCCTTGTCCGCAGAGAGGATGTAAGTTTTTCACAACCCCCACCCCTGCCGGTCCAGCGCGGGTCCCCACAGCCCCTTACCAAGCAGGCTGATGCCCAGCCGGGACAGGCCCTGCCGGAGCCCCTCGCCCAGGCTCTCAGGGAGCTGCCGCCGCCACTCCTCCTGCCGGTTGTAGTGCTCCTCGTCTAGCGAGAGGCGGTCCATGTTCCGCGCCAGGCTAGTGGCCAGGTTGGTGATGGAGGTGAGGGTACCTGAGGACACAAGGCACATGGGTTGGCCTTCCGGTCACCTAACTGGTGGACCCCCTGGGAGTGGTTCCCCAGAGGGTGGGGGGTAGGCAGTGGAAGCACATCTGTGCCTTCTGGACATGCCCAGGTGGTGAGTGACGGCGGCTTCCTCTGGGCAGCTTGAAGCAGGAGCCTAAAGGAAGTGAGGTGAAGGGGAGCCTGGCTCAGAGCTTGCAGCTCTTGATCTTGGGGTTGTGAGTTTGAGGTGCGTGTTGGGTTAGAGCTTATTTAAACATAAAATCTTTAAAAAAAATGATGTGAAGAGTAACACTTGCTTGTAAGGGTGATGGCACACCTCAAAAGCGGTAGGAAGAGAATCTCTCTCGCCAGAAAAATGCCTTGAGTTTCAGATGAAATTGCCATCCCACGACCGTGGGATTCTCAAGGCTTGGGTAACACAGTTTTGAAGTCTTCCTTGAGGCCCAGTGTTGAAGGTTAAACTGTGCTCTGATTTTGAAGGTTAAGGTTACGTTGCTGAATCTGAGACAGATTATAAAGAAACATTTCTACTTAGGAATAAAATGTATTCCCTCCTTAGAGCAAAGGGCGACACTAACTTTATCATTTGACGTTCTGAGGAACCAATGATTGGGCCACAGACAAGATGTGCAGTTTTGATTCTCAGGATGTTAGCTGAAAAAAGTGAGGACACTAAAGAAAATAAGTCATGTGAAAGCCATGATTTTGTCTGGTTTTCCCAAGAATGGCTATCTCAGCAACTTGCTTAAAACAGTCCCCAACCCCTCTAGCAAGTCTGCAGAGATCTTGGTGAGGCAAGACTGAAAGACATCAATGGACAGACCCTGAAACAGACGAAGGAATGCCTCCTCTAGTGGACACCGAGCTCCAGGAAGACATGGAAGATGTCATTTTTGCAGCTGCATCTTTACCAGCAATCTAAAAAGAAAAAGTCCGTGTACACACAGATACCAAAAAACGAAACAGATTTTTGCTAAGAGAAGGAGAGAACAAGTGTAAAAAACATTCAGTGAGTCACCACGCTAAAATTACCATGGGGTTCAATTTAGCAGGTGTTGGGTGTCTTATTTGAAAATAAAAACATCAGAACCACAAATATTCAAGTGTGAGGAGTGAGAAATCCACCAGTGACTCATCTGTGAGTTCCTTCGGCTCTCAGCTCGCAGGCCTCCCGGACGGCTGGGGCCTGGGGGAGTGGGCCTGTCCTTGTCCACACAACTCGCGTGATGCTCTTGCGTTCCCCTTGCCAGCCCCCCCTCCAAAGAGGATGGGTGCTCATATTTCAAGCTCCTCTTCTTTTGAGCCTTCCAGAGACTTCTATATCCTGCCCACTCATCACAGAGTTGCAGCACTGTTGACATTAAAAAGCCTTTTATGGGAGAGAAGCCCTTTGCCCTGTTTTCCCTGCCTCCTGCTGAGAAGAAAAGGGGACTCAGATGGCCCGTGTTAGCTCCCAAGTCACTGCCAGCCTGACCAAAATATCGTCAAGCACACACGGATGAAACAAAAACATGCCCCTTCATGCGGGCAGCACTTTGGCTTCTGTGCCTGATGGACTGTCTGGGCCACAAGATGGCACTGTTGACGTGGCCTGCTAGCTGAGAGCTGGCTGCTCACCTCCAAAGCTGCTTCTATGTCAAAATGTATCCATATCCTTCCAAAAGTTATGACAACTGTATCTACATTTAAAAAAAAAAAATGATGAGGCAACACAGTGTAGGGTTTCTGATGTTTAGCAGAAGGCCTGAACACCTTTAATATTTCTGTATTTATCACATGGAATAACAGTTGAGCCAATCCTTGTTTTCCCAATGGGAGGTTTAAAATTCTGAAGTTTCTGAAACATTTTCACACACTGCAGGCAAATAGTGATCTGTTTAAAACATAAGACATTCTGTGTGAGCTCTGTGACAAACCCAACATTTCACTGCACCCTACCAGGCCCAACAAAGGTAGATGCACCCTTCACCCACCAAAAACATCAACGTGTTCTTTAAAAAATAAAAAAATAAGGGAAGGAATGAAAATGAGGCATCGTGAAAAGGAACCAAGACGGCTACCTTTGGAAATGTGCTTTACGAAGGATGCCGTCCCTCTGGAAACTCCACTCACAAAGGCTCCGGGGCCTCTGGTCAGCCCCTCGTATGGAAGCCTGAAGAAGTCGGCGATTCCGTTGCCGATGCTGCGCACCAAACTGGCAGGGCTGCCAAGGATTTCCAGAGATCCAACCACCCAGCCTGTGAGGGACCAAAGGCAAGGGGTTACCGAAACCTTAAATACAGCACTTTGAATATTTGGGAAAAGTGACCCATTTTCCCTGCAATTCATTTTTCACACTGGAATTGAGAATGTAATAAGCTCCTCTGGAGCAAAATATGGGAAATAACTCATTCACTGTGAATTCATAAATGGCAAACTTTCATACTTTATAAATCAAAGTGATCCTTTTGGCAGCCTCGCAAATAGCTTTACTCTGACTTCCTTGCCCGAGCCTCCCGTATTCCTGCTAAAAGGGACCTGTGTGCGAGGGGACACACAGCACCGCTCCCCCCAAAGGAAAGGGGGTCTCTTAGGGTGCAGGTGTTTGCAGGCTGGGAAGTTATCTTTAAAACCACCTCAGGGCAGCGGAGGCTATGGGAGGAGGAGGAGGTGCTGGTCTGGTCGGGGGAGGAGGCCAGATGCTAAATGGGGTGTCGCAAAGGAGATGCAAAGTTCTGACAAGGATGGAGGAGTTATTTTTAATCTTTCCCAATCCTACCAAGCTGAGTGCTTCCCTTTGGAGCAGAGCTGAAGCCAGACAAACGTCTCCCCTTCAACCCCAGCTTCAGTTGTGTAAACATCGGTGACATGGACATACTGATTAGGTTAGCGAGAGGGGAGTGTTCCCTTCCAGGGTCCCGGGAGGGGAGCTCTGGATCTGGTTTCCTATGCGAGC
The DNA here is from genome assembly GCA_002007465.1 of Ailurus styani. Classification (NCBI taxonomy): domain Eukaryota; kingdom Metazoa; phylum Chordata; class Mammalia; order Carnivora; family Ailuridae; genus Ailurus; species Ailurus styani. The sequence continues at coordinate 3,563,141 of LNAC01000064.1, forward strand.
GGGGGCTTGCCAGGGGCTGGCCTGCTCCGTGGCCTGACTGTGGTGTCTGCTGCCTCGTGGGAATGGGGCTGTGGTGTGAACTCCAGCAGCGGCTTCCCTTCACCTTCCTCCCCGGGGAGGGGGCTGGGCGCACTCATCGGAGGGGACCCGAGGTGCAGGCAAGGCCAATTGCTAAGCACAGGATTCTAGACCCGGGGACTCCCTTGGGGAACCAGCCTGGGGCTGAGAGCGCTCTCATGGGGAGGCCATGGGGCCGGGACTCGTGTGGGAGCCAACCCCGCCCCAGCAGCAGATTCTTAGAGGACAAGCCTGGGACAGACCCTCAGTCAAGCCGCTGGTCCCAGAGGCTGCAAGAAGCAAGGCAGAGCCCTGACAGTTTCTAGGCCCAGCCCCTAGAGAGAGAGGGACAGTCTTAAATTTGGAGCTCACTCCTCTTCTCTGGAACAGTAGGAGGATAACATGAGGGACTCATTTCCAGAGACGTGGACTATAAAGGGCCGGCCTATGGGTATCAGACATTCGGCTTATATAAAGCGCCCAGGAATTATGCAAGTGAAGTACTATTACCTCCCTTTACATAATTTCACAGGAGCTAATGACTGAGCCTCCCCTGGGGTCAGGGATAGCAAGCAGAGGGGACAGAGGCGAATCTGACACGGTGTTTCCCTGTCTCCACTTCCACTTCTTTCAGGCGGGACGAGGAGGCAAGAGTGGCTCATCTGTTCACAATCTCCCACTGCTTAGACACGGGGGCTGGGTCTCCAACCCTGGTTTCCCTGATTCCGCAGCCCACCCACCCTCCGTGAGTACAGGCTGCAGTGAGGAGGCAGGGTATCACGGAAGGTGGTGGAATATGGTTCCTTGGAGGGCTCTCTCTCTGTAGGTAAAGAAACGGTGGGCTCCCTTTGGCCTGGAATAGTTATAAGGCTCCACCTGCAGGCAGCAAATTGGACTAGAAACATCGTACTTCTCTCCACAGAGATTTCACACACACAGATAAGGAAAGGAGACGAAGCTCTTGCCAGGCGAAGACCATCTACACAGACTAGTGTAGCGGGGCCCAGCGTGAAGAGACACCATCCAGCCTCCCCGTCGGCGCTCCCCACCAAGCCACTGGAAGGCAGGTGTGGGGTGTGGTTCTCCCGGGTCAGGGCCACAGCCGGACGGGAGGGCTGTGTGTGCACCCGAGCTACTTCTTAGCGCCATTTGAGGCGGCCAGGAAAAGGGCAGTAACTATCCAAGGGCACTCCTTCTTTGTTTTTCTCCAAAAGCCAATATATCTTTTGCTTATTTGTTTGGAAATTTTGTTGAAAAAGAGTGTCTGTCTGACTTCCCATCAATTTGAGACTTGGGTGTAGAGGGGCCCCAGGAAATTAGATAGCCCACATGCTTTCCTTCGAATGGGGCTACTCATTTCTAATTACTGTTTATTTTTAAAACCTTTTCAAGGTGAATCCACAAACTTCCCTAGAAATGAGGTCGGGGTATTTCTACCATCCCGGGCAGGAACCTTCTGGTCAAGTTCAATGGGTGAATCCTGCCTCATGTGCAATACAGATGCAACTTGCTCATCCCCAGGCCAACGCTCCCCCTTCCTCTGCAAGAATGAGAGTACGTTCTCTCGAATGCTCTTCTCCCGGTAACCTCCTACCATCTTCCCACTTTGTCTGTAGGTTTTTAGTGACAAAATTCCCTACAGGCTCTAAAAACTTGGCCCTCTGTATTAGAATTTCTTGTCCCAGAGTACAATGAGGTTGGGACAACAGCTTAGAGGATTTTTAGGTGGATTACAAAAAATCCAAACAGAATGTTCTCGTGAAGCTCATTAAGAACAAAAAACAAAATAAAGTGAGAGCAAGTTTTTAGCACACAGGCTGCAGGGACATGGTTCCTTGGTGCCACACTTGGGAGTCTCTCTGCCAGCTCATTCATTACCTACACGGGTGCCCCCCACACTTTAGCGTTATATGGTGGCCTGGCGGGAGCCTTATTCCTTCCCAGGCCTCAGATCAGAGCCCAGTAACTTACGTGCCTGCTTCTCATGTTAAAAGCAAAAACTGCCCGAAAGGTTAAGTTTCTGGAATTGTTTATAAATATACCCATCTATTAAGCTTGAAATGTTAACTGCTTATTTTTAAATGATTTCTTAGCAAGAGAGAAATATTTTCTTCATTGTTGTGCAAGCTATCAAAACAATAGTCCCAGCAGGGCCCTCCCCTGATCTTGTCATTTTCAGTTAGGAACTTCTGGGTAACCTTATTAACTCTATGAATTTCATTAGGGAGAAAATGTAATCTCCCTAGTCTGGCAACAACATGGGTCATTTACTGCTACAGTGTTAGCTTATATGGGAATGCTTTCACCAAGTACAATGTTATAAATGTTCTTTCCTTTGTTACTCTCTGAAAGGAATACTGTCATGTTCTTTGCCAGAAAGAACCCATAAGACCAACTCTGGTTGGTGTTTGTTGCTTGAATTCCTGGGAACACAAGGGGCCCGGTAATCACACTGATACCGTGTTGGAGTGAATTTAGGCGAGGGACACGTGTTTCGATGCCCGTTACCATAGAATATTCTCAGACCCTTCTGTTCCCTGCACGCCACTGTTAGCACACAGCACTCGCCACCCGACCTTCTGTACACAGATTCAAACCACCCCCGCAGACTTCTCCACCTCTCAGGTCTGTGGAGAAGCTGAGACACCAACCTCTTTCTTTTTGCCATCTGTCTAGACAGGCCGGGCCGCACCGGATAGGTAGAAGGCTCTTTGTGCATCTTTCGGGCACACAAGTCCTTTGAATTTCTCACCTACAGCTACTCACAGACTCTGATGAGGACGCTAACAACCTACCACTGGGTTTCTTTTAGGCCCCGGGGCTGAGGCCTGGGGCTCGTTCTCCTGACCGCACTAGTGAGCTAACCCCGAGCCTTGTGCCTGCGGGGAGCTGCGAGAAGGTGTCTGCCACGAGGAATAGAAATTCTCAGCTACACAACAGCAGACGTCAACGCTCCTGATTGCCTGAGTGTTTATGAAGTGCCGGGCAGTGCGGGTGTCAGCCCAGCGGTGACTAACGGTAAAGCCCGCACTTCTCCCCTCCCGTCGCGCTGCTGCCCTCGGTCTTGAGGGTCGGAAGCACCTGGGAGCAGCTCCCCCGGCCGGCTCTGGCTCACCCCGACCCGAGCGCGTGGCCTCACCTGCTCTGAAGAGCGCCCCCGCGGCGTAGTGCATGGCCAGGGCGTGCACCAGCTGCCGGGCCGTGGTGAAGAGGGGGCCGCGCTCGAACACCGAGAAGGAGAGCGGCGTGTGGTCGGACGCTATGTACAGCTTCAGGGAGGCGTGGATGCTGACCAGGAGACTCACTGGCTGGATCACCAGCCTCCGTAACCTGACGGGACGCACCAGCGCCCTGGCGTGCTGGCGGACCTGCGCGGGCAGCCCCTGCCTGCCAGCCCCCCGGGCGGCGGGGTGGGCGGCCAGGCAGCCGGCGGGAAGGTAGGTCTCGAACAGCGTCTTGATGTAGTAAACGAACGTGTCCTCCACGTACAGGCGGGCTGGCTTCAGTTCGAAACGGAACTCGTTAATGTCCTCAAAGAAGCCGCTCTTGCCCTCAGTGAAGGTGAGGGCGAGTCTGATGAAACACTTCTCCTTGTATTCCTCCAGGTCTCTGCTGGACACGAGGAGGCTCTGCATTTTGGAACACGGCGTGGGTTCCGTTTTCTCTCCCTGGCAGACCAAGACGGCGAAGTGGAAATTGGACTTGTTGTACAGCTGGTTGTCCAACTGCAGGTCCGCACAGCAGAGCTCCACACAGTGAAGCTGGAGGGGGGCCGCGGCAGCCTCCTCGCCGGGCAGGGCGCCGGCCAGGGGGGCCACGTGCAGAAAAACACCGTCCAGCGTGAGTCTCAGGAGCTCAGACGACACTTTGTGGTGGGTGAGGTCATCGAACACCACCAGGCTCAACTGAGTGATGAACATTTTCAGTGTCACAATCTTCTCCAGCGTTCTAGAGGAGAAAGGGGAAAGAATGTCAGTCTCCCCCCGGCTCTTCTTTTGTCTTTCTTTCCTTTTCTTCTCTCCTTCTTTCCCTCCCTCCTGCCTTTTTCCTTCCCTCCTTCCTCCCTTTCCCCGCCCCCTTCCAATAGTGCCTTCTCATACATTCCTGATATCCCATCAGATTCTCCTAAGACACAAATCAGAATTCAACTTTCAGTTCACGGTGTCTGGACAGAACCGGTCACATTCCCAACAGCTCTGGGAAACGTTCCCTGTGGGACTATTACAAGTTCTTGTCATGTTCTCTACGTGCCTCCCTTATCAACACCAAATTTTTACTCCAAAAGTCTTCTAGTGTTTGTGCACTAATTCTCTATCACGATCATCTCAAGGCACAAAGGTAAAATCAAATAACCCAAACTCCTTACCTTGAAAGAAAGCAAACAGAAAAAAACTTACCATTCACTCCCAGGACTCCGGCCCATCCAGCCATGTCTCGGCCATGGGCTCCGCTCCCCCGCCATTTCCAGAGCTGACCTGCTGTGCTCCTGCCTCGGGCCGAGCCCTCCATGGTGCATGGAACCTTCCTGCTCTCTCCTGTTCTGGGGCATCAGTCCAGCCTCCCTCTCCTCCATCCTCATTGTTTTCATGACTAACAACGTACAAGTGGATTTCTTACAGGCCCTGGGGCTGAGGCCTGGGGTTACAGGCTACTCCTCAGTTTTCTGCTCCCCCTTCCATAAAAACTTCTACACGCAATGTCTGCTGGCTGCCTTCCATTCACCTTGCTCCATGCAGACTTCTGCCCCCACAGTCCACCAAAGCAATTCTCACCAAGTGACTTCCTTGTCACTTGGCCTTTCACTGACGGCCTTTTGGTCTGTGGCTCACTTGACCTACAACGGCATTTCACCTTGTCGAGAACTCCTCCTGTCTGGAAACATTCCCTTAATTAGTCTTCTCTTAGCTCTTCTACTCGTGGGACCCATCCTCAGTTGCTGCATGACCTCCTCTTCTCCCTGACCCCTGAAGATGAAGGTGCCCAAGGCTCAGCCCTCGCCCTCTGCTTGCAGATCTTACCCAGTCCCATGGCCTGACACGCCGTCTCTGTGCTGAGGGCTCCCACTCACATGGTCAGCTCAGAACTAACTACCCGACAGCCGGCCTACGATATCTAACTGCCTCTTTACATGGGCATTTGTCTCAGCATGTCACGTCTTTCACCAAACTCCAGATCTAACCCCCACTCCCAACCTACGTATGGTCTTTCCTACCTCAGTGAATGGCAACCGCATACCATCACTTGTTAGAGCACACATTTGGGAGTCCTCCTTGATACTTCCATTTTCAACCCTTACCCAGTGCATCAGGGAAATCCCACTGGTTTTTTCTTAGAAAGCATATCCAGAATCTGACCATTTCTTCCCACTTCCACTGATTCCTACCGCAGTCTCAGCCACCGGCATTTCTAGTGCGAATAACTGTAACAATCTCTTAACTAGTCTCTCTGCTTCCACCCTTGCTTCTCTATGGTCTACTTCAATGAGGCAGCCAATGATTTTCTAAAAATTTAGGTCAGATCATGTCACTTCTTCACTCAAGTGAAGTGATCCAGTGGTTTTCCCATTTCAAGAATCAAGCTAAGCCCTACACAAGTCCTGCTCTTTCAGTCCTTACCTCTCTGACCTCAGTGCTATGACTTTCACTTTTGCCCACTTTGGCCCACATTGGCATCTTCCCTGCTCCTCCAACGTGCCAGGCACGCTACTTCAGACCTTTGAACCGGCTGTGCCCTCTGTCACGAAGGCTTTCCCACCAGATACCCACATTATTAACCCCCTTGCAGCTTTTGAGTCTATGCCCAAATGTCAACTTCGTGGTGAGGGTTACCTACACTGGTTTTTAAAAATTATTCTCTCTCTCTGTCCCTATGCCCTGGTATTTCTCGTCTTTCTACCCAGCTCTGCAGAAAGCCAACCTTCTACTGGACCATAGGTTTTCCTTATTTATAATGTTTATTCTCTGTCTTCCATTCTACATCTACGAGAACGTGGTCATTTTCTCAAAAGCAGGGATTTTGTTCATTTTGGTCACTGTTGTATTCTTATCCCTAGAAGAGCACCTGCCATCTAGTAAGCATTTGAAAATATTTGAATATTAGTAAATATCGGTCCCTTTCCTATTTCTACCACTGAATGTATAATTTGTTACTACTATGATTAATAATGCACTATTAATACCCTAGACAAATATTTCTGAAATTGTTGTATAGGCTTGAAATTTTGTGTTATGTAATTTTATATTAAGTATCCAATTTTGTTATGCTGTTGATTTTTTACAAACACTCCTGGGCAAAGAAAACATTCTACCCAAAGATGTCTTAAATATTTTAAGTTCAAATTAATAATAATTTGGCAGGTCAAAATGAATAATTTCTTAACCATATATGAAAAGCAAAGAACTTTTTTTAGAAAAGGGCTTACACAATTGTATGGAAGTTGGTATTATTATTTTACATTTTAAATAAAATTTTAATGATGCTAAACTAAATTCTTCTTGTAGAAAATTAAAATGCAGAAAATTATTAGATAATCACTTAGTACTCCTGCATCTATTAAAAATTTGGTTCCTCCTTTTGAGTTTTAGTTCTTGGAATGTTTTCTATGCATGTGTGTGTGAGCATGTGTGAGCAGAGAAGTATTTATGTGTGTGTATGATATGGGACTGGTCATATTTGTATATTCAATTTTATATTCTGTTTGCTTTATTTTAGATTTATCATATGCATTTTTCTATTCCACTAAAATCCAGTAAGCCTTTCTTCTGTGGATATACCATTTATGTATCATCCATTCCCCTACTGCTAGGCATTTGTGCTCTAAATATTTTGCCACTCTAAGTAGCAATATGATAAATCTCTCTCTCTCTCTCTGTCTTTGCCCACTTCTCTCACCACTACTTTAAATCTTAAACTCTGAGAATTCTTAAAAGTGGAGTTTCCAAGGAGTGCCTGGGTGGCTCATTGGGTTAAGCATCTGCCTTTGGCTCAGGTCATGATCTCAGGATCTCAGGGAGCATTGGGCTCCCTGCTCAGTGGTGAGTCTGCTTCTCTCTCTCTCTCTTTCTGCTCCTCCCTGAGGTTCACGCGAGCACGCACATGTGCATGCTCTGAAATAAATAAAATCTTAAAAAAGAAAAAAAGAGTGGGGTTTCTAAGCCATAGGGATTTTCTTTTTTTCTTAAGTAGGCTCCATGCCTAGTGTGGAGCCAGCCGAGCATGGAGCCAAATGCTGGGCTTAGGTTCATAACCCTGAGATCAAGACCCGAGCTGGGATCAAGAGTCGGATGCCTGACTGACTGAGCCATCCAGGCACCCACAAGCCAAAAGGGATTTTAAAGCTCTTCATAGATGTTGCTCAAGTGCTTTCCAGAAAACGGCAACAGTTCACACTTCCACTTGAACTGTATGTGATGGCACATCATTGTTACTTTGGTAATATCTTACGTAAATTTGCATTTGATACAATTCTTTGATTTTTGTATTTGTATTTTTGATTACTCGTATTTCTTTGATTACTTGTATTTCCTCTTCCTGGAATTTCCTGGTCATGCATGTGCCTGTACTTTTAGAAGGAGAGGCTAGCTTCATACTGTTCCTATTGGATTATAGGAGTTCCTTTAAATTAAGCATATTAACTCTATGGTCATGCGTGTAAAACCTGATGGTAACACTCTAAGAGAGGAATTTATTTTTGATGTAGCTCTAATTGCTAAGTCAGATTACTAATTACTAGGTTGTCAACTGGATACAGAAGTATTAATTTGCATTTCATGCTAATGCTAATATATAATTCTAAGATGCGTGTCTTAGTTTGTAAACCAGTTTGTTCAACTTACCACTGGAAGGGGTACCAAAGGAGATCATATATTGCTACTTTTTATAGGTCAGATTTAATGCTAATAACCATATGCTTATGGATTACATAATAGTTCACCAAGAACTGTAATGTATATATAAAGATGATAAAGAATGGGAGCTAGCAGGTTTACGACTTTACAATGGGAAAGCTTACCACACTGCACTGGGATAATAATTAATCCTACCTGTTGGGAGTGGTTAGACCAGGTCCCACTTTTCCTTCTGGGGCCACAGTGATGAAGACCGTGCCACACTGGAGGACAATGTCCACGTACACATAGCCAAAGCCAGTCAGGAACACAACCTGCAAGAATATTCAAAATCTGATGAGAAAGAAGTAAGAAGCCCTACTGAAATGGTGGCCTTCCAATGTCTTAAGTTCTGACTCAATACCACAGACACTTGCTGGTTATATTTCTCCCTGTGTATGTGTACAGGCTATTTAGCTGACTTGGAAAAAAAGAAACAAAAAGGAAAGAAAGATCAAATTCAGATTTTTCAATATCCAGCTGTAAGATTCATAGCGAAAAACAATGATGGCTGACAGGGCACGAGTGTCTTTATTCTCTGCTCCTTTGGAATTGGCTGATAGCTCTGTGTGGGCTGCTGCCCAGCCACGGGCTGGCTTGGTGTGTGCGTATGAAACTCTATGGAAAAGAATCCCCTGAAACTCAGGACTTGAGATGCATCATGAAAAAACTTTCAGACTCCTGAGTGTTGGCTTACTACCATAAGGATGGCCTTCTATCCTGGGGATCCAGAAAAGTACCAGAAAACCTACCAACAAGACATGCCGTAATCCTCTCAAGGTTCCTCAGTCCCTCACGTACTTGTAACGATAATGTCAGATAACTTCATGTGCTTGCAGGCAACATTAATTTTTCTTCCACAAGAAGGTGGACTAAAGCCCCAGAAAAGTTCTATCTTAGAAGCCAGGTGCCAGGCCAGCAGAACAGACGTCCTTTCAGCATGAAATACCGAGGTTGTTTAAATGGATAAATATTTGAAAACAGAACAGAACTATTTGAAAAACAACTGCAAGAACATCATGTTCATGGCCAGCATTACCTGAGAGTAGGGGCAAGAACCTATGTTTGGGAACGCTGATTTTGTGATAATTTGTGGTATCAGTTCAGGTCAAGTCTGGGCCCTTTATTGTTGTTAGGACAGTAAAGAAAAAAGACTGAAAATTCCTGAAGGAAGGAACAGAGCTAGCTGCCTGCCTGACAGAGAATGAAGGTACTCTAACTCTGTCTGAGGAGGTACCAGGAAGAGGGTACACAGAACCGCAGGACAGAGTCCCAGACGTGACTTCAATGTCACCAGGCTTCTTTCGTGCACGAGGATTCCTCCTTCAGAAATCCTGACCAGGGGCAGCACCCTGGGTCAGGTGGAGCAGCTGGCCATCACGTCTGCCTCCTCCCCCTGCTCCTGCTCGGCCGGCTCCTCCGTAGTGCCTTCTCTTGCACCCCATGGCTGCTGCTTTAGCGTAGGCCCTTGTCTGCCACTCAGCACCCCTGGGCCCAGAAGACACCCTTCCCCATTCGAGTCCTTTCCAGGTCCTATGTATCTTTGCACCTACCCCTTAAGAATATGTCTTTCCATGGAGGTGCTCTCTAGTTTTCCTATTCCTTTCCTCAGTTTGATACTCACTCCACCATTCCTAAAGTACTTTAACCATATTTCTGTTTGGTCACAAATCTGTATCATTTGCAGCATGGTCACCTGTTTACATACCTGACTCAATTACTAGACTGTCAGTTTCTTGACGGCAGGAGTGGAATCCATTTGTTCTCTATGGACCTGTTTCCCAAATGGATTATTTTGAAAAATATGTCTCAAATGACCCTGTATCCTGAATGTGCCCTGTCTGTTCTTTTTTTTTTTTTAAGATTTTATTTATTTCACAGAGGGAGAGAGATCACAAGGAGGCAGAGAGGCAGGCAGAGAGAGAGAGGGGGAGGCAGGCTCCCCGCTGAGCAGGGAGCCCGATGTGGGCCTCGATCCCAGGACCCTGAGATCATGACCTGAGCCGAAAGCAGAGGCTTTAACCCACTGAGCCACCCAGGTGCCCTGCCCTGTCTGTTCTAAGGTAAAAACTGAACTTGGGGCACCTGGGTGGCTCAGTCAGTTAAGCGTCTGCCTTTGGCTCAGATCATGATCCCGGGATCACTGGGATCGAGCCCCGCATCGAGCTCCCTGCTCAGAGGAGAGCCTGCTTCTCTCTGCCTCTCACCCCACTCGTGTTCTCTCTCTCAAAAATACAAATGAAATCTTAAAAAAAAAAATTGAATTTGACTAGGACAAAATCTGGAATGCAGTCAACTTAAAAAATGGCTGAGCTCATGAATCTAAAACAAAACAGGTATTATTTCAGAAACATTCACACTTATTATTTTGTATGATATACAAAGAAAGTCAACTGCTTAAAAAAAAGCTTTATTTATTTATTTGAGAGAGAGAAAACCCATGGATGTGAGAGGGGGAGGGGCAGAGGGAGAGGGACAGAAGTAGACTGACTCCCTGCTGAGTGTGGAGCCTGAAGAGGGACTCAGTGTGGGGCTTGATCCCACGACCCCGAAATCAAGACCTGAGTGGAAATCAAGAGTGGGATGCTCCACTGACTGAGCTGCCCAGGGACCCTAAGTCAACTGTATTTTACTAGGCTTATAGATGTGAGATAAATCTTTCTATGGCCCTGTGCTCCCATCTGTATTTCCCTCTCTCAGTGACTGTAACTTCAGTGCACGTTCCAGCATTTTAAGAGAGAATGATCAACCCTCAAAGGAGGGAAGGAGAGGATCAAAAAGGGAACTGTTTATTGCTCTGCTCAAACTCAAAGTCGTCCTTAGGCATTGTGAAATGAGAAGGATATTGGTTCCTTCTAAGATAGGAATGATAAATCAAGCTGATGGTTTTTGTTAACTGCCCAAGGGACTTTGAAGCAAGCAAACGGACTTAAACCTTTAAGGTACTTCTTCTCATCAAAAATATGGACTCTGGAGAAAAATTTTGCTGGGTGTTCCTTTCACTCACCACCAGAATGGAAGAAGTATGGACTTTAGTTCATGTCTCTTCCCAGGTAGAGAAACAGCTCACGATGCCAAGCAGTTTGTACAGTGGCAGCTCTAGGGATTAGGGAGTTAGGTATCTAACTGGCAGAGAAATTAGGCACCTGTACCTAGGTTCCCTCAGAAGTTTTAAAATAAATCCTTGTTTTGGTCTGATGGTCGTTTAGTCATTCAACCAATTATCTGATACTTAAAGTGTACCTACAAAGAGCAAGGCACTGTATTAGGGATGGGGAAGATCTTTTTTTTTTTTTTTAATATTTAGTTATTTATGTGAGATAGAGATAGAGAGAGAGAGAGAGAGTACACATGGGGTGGAGGGCAGATGAAGAGGGAGAGAGAAGCAGATTCCCTGCTGAGTAGGGAGCCTGATGTAGTGCTCGATCTCATAATCCTGAGATCATCTCATGACCCTGACCTCATGACCTGCGCAGAAATCAAGAGTTGGACACTTAACTGATTGAGCCACCCAGGCGCCCCAGGGACCGAGAAGATCTAATCAAACTGCTCTCAGCTTAGCTGGTGAACAAGCCAAGTACACAAATGATGAGATAATAACTAATGATTCTAGGACAAAGATGTAGAACGTGCTTCTCCCTCTTCGTATATTAATCATCATGATCTCTGTTTAAGCTCATGACGGCAATGGTTCTGTGTCTATTTTCTTCAGCACCTGGTATCCAATCAAGATCTGAATGGACATCATCTCAACGTAGGTCCCGGGGTAGAGACTTCCAGTGTCCATGTGAACCGAGCTCCGTCCAGGCACAGAACAGGATTCTACTCCTCACCCCCCTGCAGTTAGGTATGGCCACATGACTAAGTTCTGGCCAATGAGCTAAAGACAGAATTGACAAGTGTTACTTCTGAGCCAAAGCATAAAAGAGCTAGGCTTCTTCCCCCACTGCAGGGGCCGAACACAGGCTTTATGTTCTAGATTGGTGGCAGAACAAATCCAATCCACAGCCTGTTAATTGTAAATAAAGTTTTATGGGGACATAGCTACGCTCCTTTATTTACATATTGACTCTGTCTAACAGCAGAGTCAAGAAATTGTGACAGAGACTATATCGCCTGCCAAGCCTAAAATGTTTACTAAAGAAAAATAAGAAACTTTTTGAAGAAAAAGCTTGCTGACTCCTGGTCTTGCTGGTTGTGGCAGATGGTTACATGGTCAAGGAGCTGCACACCCAGCTTCCAAGCCCTTGCTCGGTCCCTTCTGCTGATCCAGACCTTGGCTGTGACTGCGTCAGCTGATGGAATATCAGCAAACCCAAGGCAAGAAGCCTGATAAAGCTTGCTTCCTGGGATTTGCCCTCCTGCTAACCACGTGAGGAAGTCTGGTTTAGTCTCCCTAGAGAGGAAAGACCACATGGTGAGAGAGATGCCCAGACTTTCCAGCTGAACTCCTCCCTCTGCCAACTCCCAGCCGAATGCAGCCGCATGAGTGATCCTAGGTTCACCCCACAGAAAAATCACCCAAACAAACCTTCAGACTCATGAGATATTAATCATTTTCAAGACTCTAGGTCTGCAGGTGGTTTTTTACAGTGGGGCACACAGAAGGTGAAGGAGACTCATCAACCCGCATCCCTGAGTGACCATGTGGAACAGAGCTCCCTGGGCACACGGAATGAGCAAGCAGTAAATACTAGGATTTTGAAAGGTCACACACCCTCACTTAGCTAACTAATATAATATCGATATTGGTACTTGAAGTAGAGTTCCAGCAAAAACCTAAAATAGGAGTCCTTGGCATAATGGTCAGGCAGTAGGAATTGGTATCGAAAGATATTAAAGTGGCAATTCATGTTATAAAGTAGCAAGACATTTAGTAATACTGTTGTCTGGGATTACCTGGGAGGCAGATTATAAACCTAATCCATTTGTGCCTCCAGAAGACAAGATTCGGAAAACAAAACATTAGTAGTGTGTGTTGGCTGCTACTGGAGTCTCTGGCAATGTATTCTGAAGAAGAGATGAGCTCGGGAAAGAACTGGCCAGTTTGCAAATAAACATGAAAGAGAAGAGAGACTTTTGAATATGAAGGCAGATTAATACTCCATCTTAGGGTTGCGTATAGGCATCACACTCACTGTTTGAACCTCTCAATTGTTAAAGTGACTCAGAAAAAAGTTTAGCTTAAAAGTATACATTTGCCACAGAAGCTCTCTTAGATCTAGAGAGAGGAGAAGCAGCAAGATAGCACAGAAATAGCCTTGAAAAGGACCACGGATGGGGTTATCAGTACATGAATTCTCTGGAATCAAATAGTTCTTGAGAAACGACTACCGCCCAATAAACTCACAAGCCTAAACTAAAAGAGACTGTGATTGCTTGAGACTCAATACGGGCTTCAGATGTGATCAAGGAAGATCTCCTGAGGGTAGAACCAGGGTCTAAAGAAAAATGGTAAGAAAGCAGTTCCAAGAGGAGAAACAGGGCTCAGAGACTAGGCCTTGCTCCACGGTAGAAACCCCACAATTATGCGTTCAGAAAATGTTCAGATTTTTCATGGATGAGGGGCTGCTGTTCCATCTCTCATCCTTCCCCTTTCCATTCTGGACGGGTTATAATGGTTGTCTTTTCTTGTAAAATGGGGGGAAAGGGAGGAGGCCACGAGCTCCCAGCTCTCCAGATGGAAGGAGTCCCGCGCAGACTCAGAGTGTCGCCCAGGAATACTGGATTTCCAGTGGGATGTGGTGACTTGATAGAACCCCGTGGAGGCGATTTGTTTGTTCTGCATGTGGGGAAGGGACAGTGACATGACTGATGACAGAGGGATTTTTCTGTTGTTGCTGCCGAGCTGTTTGTTACTGCCGAATGAGCTGGCCTGTCCTGATCGGCGCCATCACTTAGCTGTTTGTTCTTTCTTCACGTCACACTGCTGTGTGGGGGGCTGAGGGGATGCTACAGGACAACATTTTGTAGAGTTGCCGCTCTGACCACTAAACCCTTGGAGGGGTTTTGCCGTTTGTATCTGTTTGCATCTGTTTACTCTGATCAAGTAAACTTTCTCTCACGCGTGTGGATGTAAGAACACCATTCCAGACCTATGTCCTGCCCTCCACGTACTAGTGAGAAACACTTTAATAGAACTTGTGCCTTCCTACGTATCCAGTTATCTTTATTAAAATGATTGCTGATTAGATTTATGTCCAGCAAACAATATTTTTAAAAATGATACCAATTTAATTTTACTAAGTTAATAAGCTACAAGGAGCCACAGAAAATAAAAGGATGAATTCCTGAAAGTCTTTCTTCCCAGGTCTCCCTCATTTTCCCTGTAGGCTGTGTGTGGCAGTCCAGGGATAATGTGGAGGGGGTCAGAAAGTACCCCAGCACTGCAGCTGAGGTAGACTTCAACAATAGGTACAACTGGTATTTAAACTCCTTCTGCACTCCCCTCCTCCAATATTTTACTGATCTCCTCTTCAACTGGGCTACAACAGCCACAGGATACACCTTGCTGGGCCTCCTCCCTTTCCAATTCTTTCTTTTACCCCACTCCTGGTGCTCCCACCTCAGATTTTTACTTTCTGTGATGGGTAATTTTGTGTCAACCTGACTGGCCAGGCAGCCCAGGTAACGCGTTATTTCTGGATGTGTCTGTGTGCATGTTTCTGGATGGGATTAGCACTTGAATCAGCAGACTCAGTAGACTGCCTTCCCCAGTGTGTGTGTGTGTGTGGGGGGGGTGGGCGGGGTGAGTGCATCATCCAGTCTGTAGAGGGCCTGAATACAACAAAAGGTGGAGGAAGGAAAAATTTGCCCCTTTCCCCCCTGCCTCAGTGTTGAGCTAGGGTATTTCATTTCATCTTCTCCTGGTGAATTTAGCCGCCTTGAACCATCAGCTGCCTTGAACCATCAGGCCTTTGGACCTGGACTGAGTTAACTATGGTCTTCCTGGGTCTCCAGCCTGCAGATGGCAGATACTCAGCCTCCATAAATAGATCTGCAGGTAAGTCAATTAGCCATTCAATTTGTTCTGACCTTTGGCTAACATTCATTTTTCATAAAAAACTTTACTCCCTGTTTTGGGAAGGAATACATTGAGAAGGTAGTACTCCTACCACTAGATGAAGTGGCTTGTAAGAAAATATCTGAAGAAGGAAAGCCATGATGTGGACGAGGTCAAGACTTAGGCTTTGAAGGGAAGAGACTTCCGTGTGTGCTATGGGGCCTGACCCCTCACCTGTAGAGGGAGTATGGAAGTAAGATGTAGCCTGCTTGGTTTCAGGTGGTGGCCTGTTTTAAGCAGTCTAGTGGCCTGGAGAGCCTTCTCTGGGCTGGACTCTGTGTTTTAGTAATCACTTGGGTGGTAGCTGTGGAGACAGAGTTGAAGGTGACGAGACTGACAACAGAGAGGGCCTTTGAGAGGCTATTGCTAAAGTCTGGGGGAGGGATGATGGATAAAAGGCCTGAAGTAGGCTATGGTCACAGAGAGAAGGGGCAGATCCAGAGACATTTCTAAGGAATTTCTGCCAGAACCTGGTGATTTACAGGATGGGGGCGGGGGGGAGGAAGAGGGAGAGGTACGCATTGGGGTGCAGTAGGAAGAATATAGGCTCAGAAACCTGACAGTTGGGAGTTTGGATCCCAGGCCACTTGCTATGTGAAAGGTGACCTCCCCGGGCTTCAGGCAGCATCTGTCTTTAAGGCATGGGACAGGGACTAATGATAATACTTGTAGAGTGCTTGACATAAAGCAGGAATTCAATACAAATTTACAGAAATATTATTCAAGGTTTTTATACTGGGAAATAGCAACTCTAAGAGAAGCTGGCTTGGGGAGTGGAAAATGATCACTTTGGTTTCAAACAGGCTGGGTTTGAGGTGCTCGTGAGTTTCAGGCAGAGATGTCTGGAGGGTGGCAAAGAACATAGACTTGGAGCTTAGGAGAGATGCAGGGGCCAGAGATGGGTCTGAGAGTGAAAAGATGTTAGCTGGTAGCTAAAGCAATGAGATTTGATCTCCCAGAGAGGAAACGGAGGGAGAGGAATTTCTAAAATGATCAATTTCTAAAAGGAGAAAAGGCTGGATAAGGGCAAAAACAAAATAGTGATATTCGGGGTATAATTCTTCCCTCTGTACAGCTGCTGAAAAATATTTAGGGGAATCCCTACTCCCAAGTATCTTTAAGAGCAGGTGTGACTCAGCTGGAACAAACTGTAAACACATAGAAGACTCTAGACCAGAGCACTTGGCAGAGGTGCAGAAGCGGGTAGCAACTTGCTGATAACCTGTTCTGGCCTTGATACGGGGTGTAGGGGAAGGTGAGGGAAGTAAGCAAAAAGTCAAAATAGCTTTACTGCACGTTTTAGAAATCAGATATTCCCTTGGGTTGATAAGTCTTTTTCTACGTAAAGGTTCCTGGATGAAGGCTAAGGGTATGTAGGAAAATGACCACATGCTCTTTTAAGCATCGGCGCTCAGGGTTATTCCCTCTGTCTGATCTGCACCAAGGGCACTGATTACACACTTGAGTCCTGGCTCATCAAGGCATTTAGGAAAGTGTCTCATGATAACGTTGGAAGAAAGATAAGAAACACCTTATACAGTATGGCTTAAAAAAACACTTTCGGATGTGTTTTTTTATTTAAGAAATGTGGGCTAGATGACTGTGCATTTTGAGGCGTTAGTGGCTGACTGAATCTACGCATTTGGGAGGTATCTAGTGATTCACCACAGCATGGAGACCTTGGACTTGTCCTGTTCGACATGTTTATTAATGACCTGGACGAACATGTAGAATGCATGCTTACCACATCTATAGATGACATAAAGCTACCAAGGATACTTAATCTGTTGGATGACAGCATCACAAAATTTTTTTTCAAGTGATTTCAACAAGCTGGACCAGGCCAATAGCAACAAGATTTAATTTATTGGGGATAAATGCAAAGTCCTGTCACTGGGTTCAAAAAGTCAACTGTACAGCGAGTCATATGATAAAGACCTGGGGGATGTGGTTGACCACAAGTTCAATAATAACAAACAGTCTGAACTTGTTAATAAAAAGCTAACTCAATCTTCTACTTTATTAATGGAAGCATAGGGAGGTAATAGCTGGTTAGACCACATTTGGAATACTATGTATAATTCTGGCTGCCAGATTTTTAAAAGGGAACATAACACACTAGTGTATTCAGACAAGGGTAACTGTGGTGATGGGTCTGGAAATCACATTTACTGAAGGAATGATTCAAGGAACCAGAAATTTTGGCCTGGATAAGGGAACACTTAAAGAAGATGTTGAGGCGGCCTTCAAATAATTGTAGTGTTCCTATATTAGAGGGGAAGTAAACAATCTGTGATGCCCCAGAGGGTAAAACAAGGATGAAGGAATGGGTGCCACGGAGGGAGGGTTTTCAGCTCGACGCGAGCAGAAACTTTCCTATAGTCGCTTCTGGAATAAGCCCGAGCCAGAACACTGAGGGGAGATGGCACAGGAGGGACTCTTGCCCTGGGTAGAGGGGAAAGTAGAAAACCTCTTCTAACCTGTGCTTTCGTGAACCTTCAGGTAGCAGTATCTGTAGCCAGGGCTGGACTCCAAAAGACAGACAGTGATCTCCATTTGGTGCAGGAAAAACAAGACTGGGCCACATGTGGGCAGATCCCAGTTCCAGCCTGATCTTGCTTAGTTATAAACCACCTAGCTGATTACTCTTTAAGTCTCAATTCTCTCATCAGGAAAATAAACACAAAAATTATCGCCCTAACGATCCTAGAGTTTTTGCTGTGATCAAAGGCTCTGTCTTGGGACTTACTCCACTTGACTGCATTTACTTACTTACACTCAGGTCCTTGCAGCAGGAGTAAGGCCTTGTTCAGGGCGAAGGGTTTGGCCCTGGATAGTTCCTCAATTAAAGTTTGACAAATAAATGAACCAAAGAACAGAGACAGGATGTGCGAGCACTTTGTAAATGGCAGAGAGCTACAGAAACATGAAGGAGTGTCACTCCCCATCTTCCACACACACAGAGAAGAAAAACCCTGTGATGCTGGCTTCACCGAACACTTCTACTAAGCATCAAAGATCATGAGAATTTACTAGATCTTTTTAGAAGAAAATTCACCTGCAAACCTTCTGGGGTTCACACTGCTCATTTTTCTTTGCTGTTTCAATGGCTCAGAAATTGCTCTTCATAAACAAGTAGAAGACTTCCCATGGCTCTTAAGATAAAAACCCAAATCCTTGGTTGCAGGTACTCAACCTGGCTGGGTTTGGCCTTGAACTGCCTCACTGGTCCCCATCCTGCCCCCTTTTCCTTCATCTGGTACTCTGGCCACACTGGCATTTAGATCCCTGAAGGGGACCAGGCTCCCTCTCTGAGCACCGAAGCTTCAATCGTGTTGCTCTCTCCGCCCAGAAAAATCTCCCACTTTCTTGTCTACTTCTTGCCTGTTCAACCTGAAGGCAGAGATGCGCGGTCCCTTACTGGAGGGGTTCTCCTTAGCCCCTCAAGCTCATCTGCTGGACATCTTAGCAGGACAACGGACCTTCCCTGCGCAGTTGCTCCCAGAGTTCCCAAGACGACAGCCTTGGGAGGAGCACTTGCTTATTATCTGTCTCCCTCACGTGGCATCTCCCGAGCGCAAGGGCAGTGTCCCCTCCCGTTCCCTGCACTTCACGTGGTCCCAGTACCAAGTGACAGCGTCTGGCACATACTAGAAACTCAGTAAGTATTTGTTGATTGGTGACTGATGTGGGCTTCTCAGTGTTTGTGGTACTTAAGCGGCAGCTACGCTTTCTTTGTACCTTTTTATTAAAAAAAAATACTGCCTGGCACTGATGAAAATAAGGTCTCTGATTATCAGAAACCGCAGTCCCGTAAACGAGGCAGGGTTCTAAACTGTTCTCCTGATGGGATCAAAACTGTGACTTAACATGGTCCATGTAAGCTCATTTTCCATCTTTACTTTTTTATTCAGAATCTAGAGATGCTTCCCTCGGAGTCAGGCTGCCGCCCGCTGTAAAGTTAACGCTAAGAGCACCCGCCGCTGCTGCTGCTGCTACTGCGGGGCCTCTGGCGAGCACCTAGGGGACGTCCTCCAGCCACGTGTGAGCTGGTAACAGAGCCCAGGGAAACCCGCACCAAGGGCGGTCAGAATTTTGCGGCCTACACGCCATCAGGTCTTCCCAGTAACTGCTGATCCAAAGAATACCTCTTTGTGCGATTACAAACTTACTTTCTGCATGTCCCTGTCATAGAACATCTCAAAATTATAGGACATGACACTGTCCTGTCCAAGGCTGAGGTGAGGGGCCGGTCACTGGCAAAAAAGCTAAAGGAGTTGTCTTCCTTGAGGCAGACTGGGGATTTTACGGTGTTTTTATCCTGCTTTTTAAGGTCAGCTTTGAAATTCGCATCACGGGCCTCAGACCCAGGGCTGAGGAAAGGCTCCTGGAAGACGAACTCACTTCTACAGAAGGGCTGCTTCCTTTCATCAGAGGACACAGCTCCCTTCACTCCCCAGTGATTTATATGCGCTGGTGTATCACTGAGGAGATGTCGGTGAGGGTCTAAAACAAATCTTCCTGCAGAGTAGGAAGCGAACCGTGGTCTGCTGGACATATGGCACACAGCTCCTCAAAGATTAATGGGAACGTGAGCCGTTGCTGGGTCCTCAGACCAGGGATGATAAGGGTGTTGGAAAGAGTACCTCCTCCTAGCTTTGAAGTATCTGTGACTACAAAGGTTTGAGGAAATTCAGAGTGAATGGGAATCCCTGAAATAAGGTTTGGCAGGCAGAATGCCTATTGTCAAGAATTCCCTAAACGTATGGAAGCAAGCAAGGTTTGAAAAATTTTCAAACCGACGCAGAGGAGTTCAGGAACCCTTGGGAAGCTTGCAATCTTTATTTTGTAAGTTAAGGAGACCAGGAGTGTCTCCGGGGCTGCACAGACCTAACGGGCTCTCAGTGTGCAGCCAACGAGTGCCGCTGACAGGAACCACGGCCCTCTAGCGTGGGGACCACTGCAAACGCAGGTGAGCGTGGCCCCGGGGCGGCTTGGCTTGTCCTGCACCTGTCCCTGGCCACATCCTTTGCCTGGTTCCGCAGCTACTTCTTTCCCCCAGGCCCCCCGTCCTTTCCCTCCCTCTCCCTCTGAGCAGATGATTTACTCCATACTTCACAATAAACTTAAGTCCTCAGTGGTGTCAGTTCCCTCAGTTTCCCGGTCCCTCCCTCCAAACAGCTCTCCCTAACATCTGCCCACCTCTTTTCGACAGCCAGAGAAGAGGACGAGGTCCTCCTGTTCCAGCACAACCTCACTCCTCTGGCCCTGGACTTGTCTCTCAGGAGCTCCTCACTGTCCTCTCCTCTTCTTCTTGACCGACCCCGCCCCTGCAGTGCAGAGACCGGCCTCCTCCTCTCTGACCTCCTTTGCTTCATGGCCCTGCTCTGGAAAACACAGTTCTCACATGTTCCTCCACTCCCTCCCTTCCACTCCCTCAGAACTTGTCATTTCCCACTGCTACTTTGCTCCCCCTTTCCACCACTTTCCAGCCTGTCAACTTTGTCCCTCAGGGGCTCTCTGTCTCTCCCCTGCCCGCTGGTCCTCCCACCACTCTGCCTCTTCCTCTCTGTCTCTTTTGCTGCTCTGCACTGACACGCTGACCTTTCCCAAGACTAGAGCCAGGGCTCTCATTCCCTCCTTCACACTATCTCCTCTCTCACCTAATCTCATCTTCTCATTCATTCATTCATTCATTCAGTCGTTCATTTACTGATTTGATATTTACTCTTGCTGTGCTGACAGGCACCCTGCCATAGGCTGAGGATGAATAAGGCAGGTATCGGACCACCAGGAATTCTAACTCGGTAGGAAATCACTTAAAGATATAATTGCAGGAGCGTCTGGGTGGCTCAGTCAGTTGGGGTCCTGGGATCAAGCCCTGCATCGGCCTCCCTGCTCAGCAGGGACTCTGCTGCTCCCTCTGCTCCTCTTTTCCCCTCACCCCTGGATCAGGCTCTCTTTCTCTCTCTCTCTCTCTCTCTCTCTCTCTCAAGATTTTATCTATTTGAGAGAGAGAGAAAGAAAGAAAGAAAGAAAGAGAGAGAGAGAGAGGGGGGAGGGAGGGAGGGAGAGAGAGAGAGGGAGGGAGAGAGAGGGGGGAGAGAGAGAAAGAAAGAAAGAAAGAGAGAGAGAGAGAAAGAAAGATAGGTAGGTAGGTAATTAAATGTTACGAATGTTATATGAACATGTGGAGGGGTCGGTAGTGGGGAGGAACTTCACAGTGGAGGGAGGAGAGAGAATCTCTCGGGAGACGAGAAAGAATGTGCCAGCTGGGGAAGAGGGGAGTTCAGGAATCCCAGGCAGGGAAGTAGGATTCATAGCATAGCAGGATGGAGCAGTGCTTTGCAGTCAGGCAGGTCTGGGTCAAATCCCAGTCCCTCCTCTTGTAACACCAGGGAATTGGGTCGCTTGGCCCTAAAATGGAAGAAAGCAGCGTTGCATGCCGCGATGTGGACAAAAACCGAAGACACTAACTATGCTGAGTAAAATGAGCCGGCATGACAGGATGTGTACGGTGTGGTTCCGCTCACAGGAGGGGCCCTGAACCTGACAAGTTCAGAGCACCAAGGACAGCAGCGATCCTGGGGGGCTGAGCGGAGGGAGCATGGACTAGAGAGCAGTGACAGCTATTCAACAGCGTGTGCTTTTACTTATACACCTAAAAATGGCAAATTGTAAGTACAGCAGAAATGAAATGCTAGGTTCATATGCCATTTTCAACAAAAATAAACCACCAACAACACCGAGAGTAAGACAGACAAATTGGGACATTTATCTGTTTGGGGTTTTAAAAACTGTACTTACATTTGCAGACTGTTATGTACTTTTGGCAAAAATACATCTATTTTTAAATTAAGTTTTGAAACTTTCCAAAGAGGGGATGAATCTAGGGTTGGCATTATGATTTTCCTAAAATCTGGACAGTTGGTCTACCCTCTATGCAGAGAAGTCTAACAATTTTATTTCATTCTTGACCTTGGATTAGACCCAACAGGGGCTTGCCTTTACGAAGTGCTCCTCGCTGGTGAACAGTTGCAAGTACATTTTGGAGATATAGCCTTGTATTTGAGAATTTATAACCTATTGGGGACGTAAGAATGGATACACCTGTGTCTTCACACAGGGACAAGAAGTGTAGTGTTTGGAAAACTCTGCTTCAAAACAGAAAAACATGGAACCCTTAGGAAAGGGAACCTGTGTTTGGGCGGTGGCAGGAAGACACATGGCTCACTGACCTGTGTTCCCTGGTTGTTGATGTCGACAGCATCGCTCCACTCGGTTGTTACGTCCCCCAGAGATTCCACTCTCAGGAAGAGGCTGGGAAGTAAGTCTTTAGTCTTGCAGTCTGGATAGCTGGAAATCTGATGATACAGTTCATGATGTATTGAGCACTCAGAAGGAATTCTTCTGCAATAAACCTCAAACTTTGGAATATCTGAAATTAAAAAAAAAAAGAGGCATATGAAGACTTAGGCCTTGAAGACAAAGACGAAGGGATACTAAATATAATGCGGGAGGAGAAACTTCTGGAAGAAGGACGAATGATACTTTTATTTAAACACTTTTCACAGGATCACAGGTAGCTACTGAATTAAAAACCTCCAGAAAAAAAAATAAAAACCTCTAGAAAAAATATAGGTTTTATATTATTTAAATTCCATGCTATAAAGTATACCTTTGATATTTTCCTTTATAAGGATTGTTACTGGACATCTGTTGTGGAAAATTATTCGAGGACTAGGGTCTTCAGAGAGGGTTAAGTAAGTCACTCCACAGTGTTCTTGATATGTCAGTGCTACTGCCCTAGAATGAAAGCAAATCAAACGACAGAAGTGGTTTAGAAAAAGATGGATGCTTTCTCTCCTGGTACATGCTTATTCAGACTGGTAATACTCACCACTCCACAACACCTTCCCTTTTATCCACCAAAAGGAATGTGTCCAGAGAAAGGAGGCCATCCTCCCACCCATTAACTGTCATACGCTAATTATAGCTTGACCGATTTTTTTATGACAATGTTAACACGTGATCATCATAAAATATCCAAAGACGTAAAAAAATATTTAAAAAGGGGAAAATGTAACTTCTGCCACTTAGAATTATAACTAACCTTGCACCAACCCTGCCTTCTGCTCTGTTTTCCTCTGTGCAAATGTGCCTTAAACTCTTCACATAAAGTGCCTTTTCCTCAACAGTGCCTGGTAAGTCTTGGCAAGAGAGGAGCTAATGTGCTTGTAGACGGAGTGCTAGAGAATCCGGGTCCTTGCTCTTTTCATATTCTAAAGGTAGGTAGGCTCATAATGCCTGCTGTCAATTTGCACAACATCATCATACTTGACGCGATCTCCACTTTGACTACCAAGAGCAAAGCTGTCTTAACTGGCTTTGGAAAACTGCTGTGTGGGCACAGCCTGACCTCTGCAATGGAGACACAGAAATTTTCCAGTTTACACCACAGACGACCAAACAATATTTCATATCAAAACAGGAAAAAAACCCCTCTCTTTGCAGTTTAAATTGCACGGACTGATGAAATTAACCAAAGGAATCAGATATTTGCCAAATGTGGCCCTCAGTTTACACGGATGAAAAGGGGTTGATAGTGCACTGAAGAATTTCTCATTTGCCATTTAACCCGTTCACTGGTGTGAGTCCTCCCCAAAGACAGTATTTCTCTGAAATGCCAAAGTGATCTGTCCATTAGCATCTGGAGAAATCATATTAACACCACCATCAAATGTGCACTGTAGGAGTGAGGAGAGGAGAGAGACAGGAGGAGATGGGGCTGTAGGAAGTGAATTCGATTGCACAGTACAGGCCTTGGATGCATACCAAAGTTCTTTTCCCAGCCTAATTTTGAAAGAGCTGGGGCAAGCCAACCTCAGAGACTTTCTTCCTGCTAGCCAAGAAAGCTGGGGGCCAGGACTAACATATGGTATTTTCAATTGAATATCTAGTTTAGTATTCATAGATAAGATTAAATTATATTAATAAAATCATGTCTTACAATTCTTAGAATTTTAAACATCATTCCCAAATGCAATTTTATTTAAGGTTTTGCCTTTCAGTTTTAAAAATAATTTTTGTTTTCTCGACATAGATTCACATCACTTTCAAGAATGCTTCCTTAAACTCACCACACTTAACTTCTCCAGCCAGAATATAAACATAGCCACTCCTCTCCAAGATCAGGGGATGAAAAGTGCTTATAAAATCAGGGATATTTCTGAATGCCGTGAAAGATGAAGGGATGTGTGTAGGGAACAGGGCCTTACTATTATGGATAACATGAGTTAGGAAGTTATTTTTTAAACTATGACTACTAGAAATCTCTGTAGACATCAAAAAGTTAGGACAGCTAAAGTCTCAAAGTCTGTAAATTTTCAATCATGAGAAGAAGGCACCTTTGGTAAGATCACGAAATGTTTTCTTTTGTCCTTTTTACATATACCATAAATAAGTTATTCCTGACAGCTACAGAAGGAATGTATTGCATGCAAAACAACCACAAACTAAGAGTCCAGTATGAACAAACCATTATATGTCTCCGGCTTGATTCTGTGGTTGTTATTTGCATAATTGGTAATCGGTAATTGGAGCAACTTGCATGCAGGAACAACCACAGAACAGAGTCTTCTGTGACTTGTGTTTATCTAAGTTATCTCTCTTAATGGCTTTTAAAGAAAAATTCCATTTTGAAGTCAACGTAAAATATGGGAGAGAAGGTTTTCCAACTCACCTCCCTCATATTTTAACCCTTGACAGAGGCTAAGAAGTCCTCACAAAGGCAATCTTTTCTTGCAACGTGTTGTGGCTAATCTATGGGACAAACACCATCATCTCCCCCCGAGGATAAACCTCGTCAGCAGTAGGGGAAAAATCTCATCGGTAGTACACCAGGGCAGCCCACATGTGATCATCATTTGCCCAATCGCATACAATGTCTAGAAGCCATGAAAAATAAAAGTAAAACCTAGTTTTACATCCGGGGAGCACTGCGGCAGTTCCTCTGTCTCTCCCGGCCTCTGGATGAAGAGCCGCACCGACAAGCAAAGACGGGCGTTCACACGGACGTACCTGGTGCAGAAGCCATTTTCCCCATGGTTTCCGAAGGGCACTGCGACGCTCTGTCTGGGAAACTCTTGTCTAACTATGGCCGGCAGGCTCCAGCACTGCGAGGCGGCGGCACCTGCCGCAGGAGAAAAGGCCAGTAGGATCTGTTTCTGAAGCAGGGATGCATCCAGCGGTGACTGGCTGACATCAGGCATTAAGTCCCAGCAAGGAAGGGAGCTGGATTTCACGGCAGGCTGCTCTCTACCCGGGCAAATGCTGAAAGTAGCACTGTCTGGAACGTGAAAATACTGAAAAAAAAAAAAAAAAGCAAAAGCAAAAGACAATGCCGAGATAGCACAGTGGCTATAGCAACGGAAAGAAGTTAAGCTTTTGAAGGCACAGCTTCAAAGAAACTCTAAATGTGGATTCTCAGGAGGTAGCCAGGTAAGGCACATGGGCATGTTAGAATCCCAGGCTCACGAGAAAGCCCTAATGAGACCATTACAAGCCCTGGGAGCAGGGTCTGCTTTTCTAGACATAATGAAACACGATAAGGCCGGGCGATTTAGAAAGTGATGCAAAGTTCTCAATGTCCCCCAGGTACTGCAAAAAAATCCAGATGTCGTAAGGGGAGACATGCCACGTGCTGGAGTGGGGGGGTCCTCTTTGATAGGGATGGCCAAACAGAAAGGCCTTGCGGGGCCTTGGGCAGAAGAGAGCTGATGTGCTGGGAGCTCAGAGGACAATTTTTGTGTAAGGCTTATCCTAAGGGAGGAGGAAACACTGATGCCAACCCTCAGTTGAAATTCCACAGGGCTTCTGGCACAGTAGAGAGTCTCGGGATTTCAGACTTAAAAAGAACACTCAGGGATACTTTATTTAAAACTCCTCTTTCACATCTGAGGAAGCTGCTTTCCAGAGGCCTGATGACTTGTCCAAAGTCACTGAGACGGTGAGTGGCAAAGCCCAGCCAGAGCCCGGCTTCCTGCTTCCTGTTTGGTGGTTTTCCTACTGTCCCACGTGGTCTCCCTGAGAGGCCAGGGATTATCACGTCTTTAAAAAAGTTCCCACACCTGCCTGAAGCAGGGTAGGGTTGACAAAGGGGAACACTCCCCAGTTGCCTGGAAGAATCTGGGCCTCCCCCTTGTCTCCAGGAAGCTGAGGTAAATCAGGAGCTCACTGTGATGCTGATGGTGTGGCTGCTGCTGACTACCACCATTTCCTAAGTGCCTAGCCTTTTTACTCATATCATCTCATTTAATTGTCACCAAAACCCTGCAAGGAATGTGAAATTATGCCTATTTTCAGAGGAAGAAATGTCAGCGTGGAAAGCCCTGACCCAATGTCTCAGAAAGCCCTGGGGCAGAGAGAAGTAGGAGAATTATCTACACATATGCTAATTCTCTTGCCAAATCCTCACCTAAAATGCAAACATTGTTGACCTCTACTTCCCAACTGGGTACTTATGGTCACGCAGTTATTCTATCAATACTTCGATGAACCAAGATGAAATTCTATTATTCTGACATTTTCGGCAACACCATAATGCACTGTAAGCTTAAAGAATAAGACTTTCATCCTATTTTATTGTTCTAGTGTTAACTTTTAGGAGCTGAAAGGGATAAAAATAAATGCAGACAGAGGTAAAGAGAGAAATATGTTCCTATGTGGTCGTTTCAAGAGCATAAAACAATAGCAGACCACTTTGCATGTTACGTGTTTAAGTCCTTTTAAAAGATCTCCTTACTCTCTCAAAACATAAGTGTTTGTTTTAATTGTATAAAGAAGTGAATCAAAAAACCCTCCTTGGATTCATTTTCTGCATATTCTGCCAGTGAGATGTCCGCATAAATGAGAGGGGACATTTTCACAGTTACTCTCCTCGTGGGCAGAGAACTCCGTCTCCCAGATCCCTGGCCTCTCAGCCCTGCAGCCTGGGAGGCAGATGGTCTTTTCCATGAGCCCCAGGAGTCAGTCCTCAGGCCCCCATCCGTGCTGGGGGGGCTCTGGGTTAGCGAGCGTGCTAGGAGTGTATACCGCAGCCCCAAGCAGATGGGGTGCAGGCTGCACGGATCCGGCCGCGTGTCAGGATCTGCTGCTTTCGTAGGATTTCTGCTCATTAATTACCTTGGAAGCGCCAACCAGGACATCTGTGCTTTTAATTCAATAACAAATAAATATCTTTTTACCTATATTCAGTGGTAGTTTTTTTTTTTTCTAGGCTAAAAAATTCATCTTACTTATTGCTGATGTTATCAAAAGTGAAGACGACAAATTGATCATGTTCTGAATGGCTTACCTCCTTTCCAGAGTGGGGTTTGGAGACGGATAACTGTGGTTTGTAGAATATCTGATATGGCATATTATTGATTATTATAGTCTTGTCTTCAATCTGAATAATTTGTATGCCCTGCTGTACCATGGAGGAAATGCAGAACTGACATAGCTGTTAAGACAATTGAGGAAAGAATATTTTTTGTAAAACATAATAAGGCAAAAAAATATGATAAGGCATATCAAAATTTCTTATTTTTAAAAGGTCATTTTATCTATTGGTCTGTCTGGAACAGTACCAGTTTCACCTTTTGTTCCAGAGTATTCACTGGAGTCCCCTGTCAGTCTCAGAAATGTCCCCGCCCCTAAAAGAGGCCACTATTTACAATAGGGTACCCCAGCGAACTAGTTCTTTCTGCTGCTATGCTACAGTGACAGAGACTTATTTTCAAGTTATTTAACCCATTTCCTCACAAAATATTTATCTATAAACACTTTCATATAAACAGATATCACTCATCTTTTCAACATAAAGAATTCAGTTAAGCATTCCTCCCCCCCTTCCTCATGCTCATCACAGCAGCTACGTCACCAAAGGCCTAGTGGGGACCACTGGGCGTTCTGAGAACTTGAACAGTGACGAGGATAAAAAAGCAATGATTGGCCCTCATATGCTGCTTTCTTGTGAGCTGCTTGTTGTAAGTATTGCTGCGTGTTAACTCACAGAATCCTTAGAAAACCCACATGGGGCAGCGACTAGGATCCCCATTTTCCAGAAGATGCAAATGAGGCTCAAAGAGGTTAAGAAACTTGCCCATGATCATAAAGACAAAGATGGTGTAGTTGGGATTGGAAACCATGCAGTGTGACTCTGTGGTATTGGTCTTAACCTCCACATATCCTCATTCCCTTACGGCACTTTATAAGGGACGGGTGCTCAGAGAAGATATCCGTTGCCTAATGATCCCCACTTAGTAAGTGGTAATGTCAGGACAGCATTTCTCAAAGAGTGGCCTGGGACCCGTGTGTGTGTGTGTGTGTGTGTGTGTGTGTGTGTGTGTAGGGGGGTGAATCTTTGAGATCCTTTCAGGGGGTCCAAAGGTCAAAACTGTTTTCATAATAATACCAAGATGCTCTTGTCTTTTCCACTCATTCTCTAATGAGTGTACGGTGGAGTTTTCCAGGGGTTATATGACCTATGAGGTCATCGCTGTCATGGCTAACAGAATGTATGCTTGTGTATTCTTGCATTCTAAAGTTTTTGTATTCATTTCTAGTTTGGTGGAGACCAGTAGCTAAAACCCTCATCAACAGAAGGGTTTTGGAGGTCTGCAATGATGTTTGAGAGAGTAAAGGGGTCCCGGGACTAAAAAGTTTGAGAATCACTAGGAAAGAATAAGGAGATATCTATCTATCTATATAATAATAATATATTTTCCAGCAGCCCATTCATTCATTCACATTCATTCAGCACTCTCTACGGCCACTCTGTGAGGTGCTGGAGATACTGGGTGTTGGACCATGTATTGTGACATTTTTTTCCAGCTTTTGATGGTTGATCTCAACTTACAAGTTTTCAGCTTTGGGTGATTCACGCTTACAGCTCTTTCCCACTTACACCCATATTACAGTCTTCTGGCCGGCAGCACATAAACATGTGTTGCCCAGACAACTCTGAGGAAATGGATACCAGCCTTGAATACTGAAGAAGACCAACTTCTTTGTATCGGAGAATTTATTTTTAAAAAGTCACCAAACGACACTAACTTTTTTCAAGAAGCTCTTCAAAGACGCCTGTCAAGATCGAACTTCTCCCCAGAGAAAGGTCATTCTGAATCGTGCTACTCTGACGAAGTAGCCCTTCTTCTGAGTGGGGAGGGCAGCTGAGATAACGAAGATAGTATGAAGTGCAGCCTGAAACCTCAACACGGGACACTATGATGTTGTGCTGCTGTACACACAGGCTAATGTCATTTGTTACCGTATTACTCAACTTAATTGCTTTCCATAGGCTTTCGAAAAGACTGAGGCTGAAAATCACACACTTGTTTGTATTTAGCTAAATAACCGATGAATATGAAATGTATTCATATTGTCCTGGGTACCAGTTCTCTGTTCAGGAAGAGAACTCCCTCATAACCTTCGGTGCTATGGGAAGATCAACGTTGTTGTTGCTGAGGATTCCCTTTTTCTAGGAACATAACCTTTAGGAGCTTTGTCCTTTCACTCAGTGCTCAGAATGTTAGCAACTCTACTTCCTACTCCAAGAAAAGGAGGCCAAGTACAATTTGTGGGTATTTTGGAATAAGTTCATTTTTCCCCCACATACGATCCATCAAGTGACTGCTGAGTGTTCTGAAACAGAGTGGTTATTGGATAAATTATGTGACATGGCTTTTATCACTGGTAAAGGAAAAAAAACCAACAATGCTGTGAAACAGAGAGGTCTAAGAAATCACGTGTATCACTGTAATAAACTGTCTAGAGCATGTGATGCCGAAAAGGGTCTAAAAAGAAAAGGGTAGACTCATATTAAACAGGTTGAGGGGATGGCATGCTCTTCCCCCTGAGCCACGCAGACTTTGATCCTACCTTCTGATGTCCTGGGAAAGCACCAAGTCTTATTTCAGCATCAACAAATCCTTCTTCGTCCAATGACACAACTTCACCATTACCTCCATCTTTCCACTTTGGAGATGTCAGGTTATGGACCAGTTTAATTGCTACTGACTTGTGCACAGTGTTTGTATTTGCCCAGTATATTCCAATTTGAAAAGCCTCCTGGAAAAATAATGCCTCAATTATAAAGTATTTTTTTTAACTTTGATAGTTTTACCTCAATTCACAGGAATTTTTTATATTATATAATAGGTCTGCTTAGGCAACCAAATCCCTTTATGAGTTGTGTTTTTGTTTTTGTAATGACAACATACATTTTATTTTAGTTCTCAATTCTTTGATTCACAATGGAATTTATATTTATGGAAGAGGAAAAAAAAACCCCAACCCAAGCTGTGGCTCCCCTATAAATAACAAAGACTTAAAAACAGGGTTTCATTTCATTTAAATAGAAAATAATACGCGATCTTAGGTACATGTAGGTCAACATTCCAATTCCATAAGGTAACATTATTTGATTATTTAAAACACACAAACACACACACACACACACACATAGGAAAAATGCAATTGAATAAAGATGTTCATGAACTAGAGCTCAAAAAAAAGGACTCTCCAATTGTTCCCCACCAGGAAAACATTTTATTTAGGAGTTCTTTGCATTCTATTTTCCTACTGATTTATGTGCTTTCTTGAAATGGGTTAGTCTTATCAAGAAAGTTCTCTTGTGATGGAATATAGTCTTGCTGTGAAACTCTGTTTTACATTAGCCCCCCCCATGCCAGTAATGACTCCATATTGTTATTATCAACAATTGGGTGGACATCCATGACTATGGACATCCAGGTCCACTTATAAGAGAAAAGGGGCTCTGACAAAAATAGTTGCTCAGAAATCCTTGCAGATCTCGGAGAATTTCTCTAAGAACCACAAGTGTATCTAGGGAGTGGGTCAGCACAGAATATGGCTCTATATCCTTAACATACCCTGAGTAGGCCAAACTTAATGCTTGTCAAATATCCTGTACAGAGTGAAAATGAAAATGTAACTAGTACAAGTTATCAAATTTAATGATAACTCAAGCATGAATACTGCTGATGGGGGAAAAAAAGACATCTGAAATGTCTTTGAATATCAAAGAACATTCCATACCCCTTACATATGCATCTAAGAGGATAGTTTTCTACAACTGATTCTGTTAAGAATATAAATGTGACCTCAGAATAAAGGATAGTTGTTGAAAGAAAAGAAATCATATTAACAAAAAAAAGTTATAGTACCTGAAAATTAGGAGGGATAATGATTTTGCCAGCAGGAACCTGTAGAACAATCTTCTCTCCTTCAAACAGCCAGAGGTCCCACTTGGATTGATTGATAAGCAGGGCCCAGGGTAGAAGCTCTATCAACAAGGTTCTAACATATGGCTTCCAGACTGACAGCTTCACGCGCATTGGGCTATCCCACTGACTCAGCTGTTCATTCCTGTTCCAAATACCACAGCCAAGAGATTCAATGAAATACGATGACTTCAGAATTTATGAAATATGTTTAAGGATTCCAGACACACAACGTTCTTGTATGACACCTCTTCACACTAGAACCATCCAATGCTGAATTTGCATTCTGGAGAAACTTCTCATGCCATTATGTTCTAGATTATGAGTAAAGCAGTCCATAAAATACATCTACCCAGACGATAAAAGGTCGGCATCTGATAAGTGTATGCAAATATTTTCTTTTTAAAAGACTTTTTGGGGTGCCTGGGTGGCTCAGTCAGTTAAGTGGCTGACTCGTGATTCGGGCTCAGGTTATGATCTCAGAGTCCTAGGATCGAGCCCTGTGTCAGGCTCCACGTTCAGCGGGTAGTCTGCTTGAGAGTCTCTCTCTCTCCCTCCTCCTCTGCCTTCCCCTTGCTTACCTCCTCCCACTCTAAAATCAGTCAGGCAATCAATCATTAAAAACCCTTTATGGTATCTAACAGTTTGGTGAATGGTCATTTATTTATCAATACTGAGAAATGTTTGTAGAAAAAGATTGCTGGAGAACATTACCTGTCGGAATCCTTTTTATTATAGGGCCACATGGGTTGAAGGGAATTTTCTGGCCCATAGAATTCATCAAGGATCTGATTTACTGTGCCTTCGGGGTGTATCTTAGTGGCTATTTGCTTAATGAGGGAGGTTGAGATGGGAATGGCACATTGGGAAGGATCATCTTCTTCTCTAGGAAGCGGAAAATAAAACAGGAGTGAGTATCAGGTTTCTAAAGTGAATTTATTGAAAAAAAAACTGAACTATAGGTGTATTATAGGTCAATACCTTTTGTGATATTGAGTCAATTTTTGGTGATTTAGGGATTGGTGACACAGTTTTTGGATGATCTGGGCCCTGGCCCCTTCTCCCTGTCCCCGTCCCCCACATGCTTGGGTGAGTGCTCTATTCATCTCTTCTTCCATAGAGAAATCATGTGTCAATTAAATTTTCCAATCCCTCTTGTTTATATCTAAGTTTAATGAAAGAGGCTGAATTTTATCCAAAACCACTGAAGAAGATAAGGGAACACTAGGCAGGGCAATTTTAAAATAACATTCTCGTAAGATAAGGAATCATACAAAATATTCTATCCCCTTCTTCCCCTCATAGTACAGGTTGCTTTTCTATTGAATCTCTCTTAGAAAAACGTAAGGACATTTCCAGTACCTTGCTTGAAATGTTAGGTGATGCACAAGGTCAGGTTCTATGTTTTGCAGTGGTTTTTCCTGTCCTTTTCCTGGAATAATTTGTGTTTCACTCAATCCCAGACTCCTTTTCTCCAAATGTATGATAATGGGGTCTGGAAGATGACTCCTCATGATAAAAAGAGGGCTGAACACAATCTATAAAAAAAAAAAGGACAGAACAACTTTCATATTTGCTTTGTTGCAGTATTCCAGCTGTTTGATGCCGAAACAAACTTGTAATAAATCTCTTCCCTGGGTCACTCTGACCTTAATTTATTTCAGAACAGGAAAGGTCAGAGTCATATACCATATTTTAGAACTGGAAAGCACTCACCATTCGTTGTTGCACTTGAGAGTTGGGTTCTAATGTCAAAACTGTGCACCAGACATAAAAAATGGAACTGTTTGAAGACGGCACCTGGACGTGAGGTAGAAAAGGCTTCTATTAAATACCGAATAGTTAACTAATTAATCAAAATGAGGCACAGATATAATGTCAGTTTGGAGGATTTAAAGTTTAAAGTTATAGAAAAAAGCCATTCAAAACAGAGAATAAGCAAAACCAGACTTCATTATGGCATAAAGTGAATGCGCCATGAGTCAACGAGGCCAATGCTTTCTTAAAGACAAAGGCATTTGTATGAGGGGAGACTGACACAAGTCTGGGTGGGAGAATGTCACCCTTTCTGAGTCCTTCATGACAAGGAAAGTGATGATGGTGGAGCGTGAGGAAGCGATTGAAAAAGGAACAGACCATTGCAAAGATTCTCAAATGGAAGGACGCCCCTCCCCAACACCCCCACCCCAAGCCCTGGCACATTAGGATCTTTCTCAAGATATAACTTGCCTCCACCTGAAAGGGGTAGCGTCTTGGCTCTAAAAGTGACTGGAACAGATACAACAGCTGTGCTGTTGTGGGATGGGAGGAAACCATTTGAGAAGCAATATTCCAAGTCATTTTATCTTATTTCAGATCTCCCTCTTTTGTACAGGTCATATTTTAAATAGAGCGCTGTACTGAATAAAGAGCATAAGGAGAAACCTTAAATTTTAAAAGCCGCTCTATTCCAGAGTGTCGTACATCTCATACCTGAATGACGATGCTGTACTCAGGGGACTTAGATTCCAAGCACACATCTCTTGACCAATCTTCATCTCCTTTGGCCTTCACACACAATTCCGTCAGCTCACTGTTTTCTAGTATGTACGAAGGCAATTTCTGTTTGGCTGTGAGGCAGTCAAAATGTTCTCGAATGACGGCTTGTCCATCTTGACTGATGTAATGCTGAACGACTTTTAGTTCTATGCTTTGAGACAAATAACTGCAGATGATCTGTCTTCCACAGATGATAATCTAAAAGATAATAAACATATACATAAAGTTTCATCCATTCACATTTCCTGAACTGGTAACACACTAACTGTTCAGACAGAATTACCTGTGTTGGTTTTAATGGAAAGAGCACGAAGCCATGAGCTTATTTAGAGCACACAGAAAGAAAGACTTGGGAGGAGAAAGGGATTTTGTTTTGGTCATGTTGAGTTTACGGCACTCAAAGGACAAGCAGAGGCAGGGTCCGCAGCAGCTAGCTCGAAATATGGGGTGTGTGCCACAGAGTGCTGTGGGGCTGGAGATAGCCGACCTATGGAATGAAAGCCTTGCAAATGTGCACAGATAGAAAACAGCTGACCTGGGAAAGAGGTGCACACTTACACCAGCAACTGACCAACAACATTTAGGGGCAGATTCAGGGGCAAAGAGCCAGGGAATGGGCACGAGAAGAAGAGGCTAAGGAGTGTGGAGGTAAACTAGGGGAAGCTGAGGCCCTGAGAAAAGACCCACCAGGAGGGGTAGTCAGTGACGTCACATGATGCGGCAGTCACCAAGGACGGAGACTGAGCACAAGACTTCAGCTCTGGTGGCTGAGAGGCCAACTGGTGATTTATCTGTTTCCAAGGCTGGTTTCCAAGAGTTTCTTGCAGTCTTATGCAATAAGAGATCACTTTATAAATTGATATTACAAACAACTTTTAAGTCAGATGCCTAATTATAGTTTATTTTATTCAGGTTTTCCCATAGAGGAGAAGCATGTGGCTTTGTAAAACACACAGAATGATCCAAAGACTCATGGATCACCCAATTTTTCATCCGGCAGAGAATATAGTTCACAGTAGGCATTAAGAAATGTTTCTTAAATTGGTTGAAATTGGAAAAGATAATGCAAAAATTTATTTCTATGCAATGAGTCCTTCTGTAATACAAATATTCACCGTGACTGGAAAATACAGGACTTTGACATAGTGGATTCTCTTCTTTGTAATATTTTTTTCCAGATTATAAAAATAGTAATCACTCACACACACTCCCATATATATGTGGTTTCCTTAAAGGTCTAAGCATGTGATGGTTACTTTTATGTGTTGACTTGAATGGGCCACAGGCTGCAGAGATACTTGGCCAAGCATTATTCTGGGTGTGTCTGTGAAGATGCTTCTGGATGAGGTTAATGTTTGAATTGGTAAACTGAGTAAAGTGGAGTGGCCTCCCTAATGTGGGTGGGCCTCATCCTGTCAACTGAAGACCTGACTAGAATGAAGAGACTGTGTAAGAGGGACGCCTCCTGTCTGACTGAACCGAGACATGGGTCTTTCCTGGCCTTTGGACCTGGACCAAAAAACATCAGCTCTTCTTGGGTCTTTAGCCTGCTGGCTTTCAGGCTAGAACTACAGGTCAGGGCTTCTGGGTTTCAGCCTCCATAATTGTGTGAGCCAATTTAAAATAAATCTTTCCTTGGGCGCCTGGGTGGCTCAGTGGGTTAAAACCTCTGCCTTCGGCTCAGGTCATGATCTCAGGGTTCTGGGATCGAGGCCTGCATTGGGTTCTCTGCTTGGCAGAGAGCCTACTTCCTCCTCTCTCTCTGCCTGCCTCTCTGCCTACTTGTGATCTCTCTCTCTGTGTCAAATAAGTAAATAAAATCTTAAAAAAATAAATAAATAAATCTCTCCCTTTCTTTGCATACGTATGTATGTACACACACACATCCTATTACAAAGCATTTTTACAAATTAACTCTTTCATTCTCACAGCAACCACATAAAATAGGTGTTACGAGGATTTGTCATCTTAACAAGGAGAAAACAGAGGCATGGAGATGTCGGGTAACTTGCCCGATATTACCCAGACTCTCTGGTCCAGAGTTTGTGTTGATAATCACTCTGAAGGTCTGTCTTTCATAAAATTAATGCCTACTAATTAAGAAAACCTAGAAACTATAAAAAAGAGACTAAAGACTGCCTATCATAATGTAAGTGTGGAAGATGCCACTGGTTCCATTCCAAAGAGGTGGTCCCTCCTTCTCCCTGGTTATTAATAACCCTGATTTGGGTTAGGTCTCAAAAAGGAGCAAAGTACTCAGGGAAGGTGGACACCTCCATGGCCCCCATAGTCTGGGTCACAGGTGGCACTAACTGATCCTTGTAATTCCATTCTCCTCTTGCCAGTGATTACTTTAGGGGTCAACACGAGGCACTGTTTGGCTAATAATAAGTGAAGGAAAGGCTGCTAGAAGGCTCTGGGAAAGGTTTTACTCCTTGATAAGGGAGAGAATGTGAGAAGAGAAAGCCCTGCTTCTCGTCTGTCACGGAAGATGTTGTGAGAGAATATACATATGTACATAGAGCTTCTGTAGTCATCTTGAGACAAAAAAGGCAAATCCAAGAGGAGAGCAGAGAAGCAGATATAGCCCTGAGTGGGTTAATTAACCAACACCTAACCTGTCTTCTTCCTTCTTATTATATGAGATAATAAATGCAAAATAGGCACAATAATAGTATCTGCCTCACTAGCTTACTGTGAAGATTAAAAAGACTATTTTGTTACTTCAAAATGAAAACACCCTAATGGACACATTTTCATTTGTGATTAAGAATACTTTGTAAACATCACTGTAAATAAACTATTATTTACACAAATACGTATGTTTATTTATGAATGAACTATTATTTAGTTCATTATAAAGAAACCTGCTACACTGATAGACCAAAAATTAAATGTCATTGTTTCAATACATTAGTTGAACAGTAAAGTTTAGCATTTTCTTAAACATTTATTTCGCAACTATCTATTCCTTTGACTTTTCTTTAGAAGGAGCACATCTGTAAAAACCAAGCTGTGCTTAACTGTTACATTACTTGTAGGCACTCTGGCCATTATAATCTTTTAAAACAATGTTTTCTCAATAACAAACACAGAAGTCAACTGAACCATGAGTCCTGAGTTAGCAGGCAAGCTTTTCTTCAGCATACGCTAGGAGTTACTAGGCACTCATGGTTAGTAAGTCTTATGAGGCCTTAGCATTGTCTAATTTTAAATAAACACGTGAAAGCTCTGAGGCAGTATTTAATTCTGTTCTTTCTCTTGATGTGCCCAGGCCTGGCAATGTATGCACACTGCTCTTGCTTTAGAACCTTTGGGCCCCATGAGATTTAGGAGAGAATTTTGCTGTCTCTCACAGAAACCACAGAATCTCTGCCACCATCTGGGACTCACTTTGTCTAAAGACAAAGATCCTCTTGGTGGGTTTTTATAGTTTCATTTTCAACTATAAAGCCTGTTAAATAGGTTTTCAAATATGATAAAAAGAAAACCCTTAAAAGTGGCCAGGGAGACAGGGCTACTTAGATGAAGATAAATCCAAAATGGCTACTCCTCGGAATGGTGTTCTTCAGGGCTGTTCCCACGCAGGGTTCAGTGAGAGCCATGTCTGCTTTTCTTCAAAGTGGCAACACTTACAATGCCTTTATTTTGAAAATTATGGTTAGAATTTCAAGATTAATTTATCAGTTGAAGACAGCTACTTAATTTTTTTAAATGTAGGTTTTCTCTTTAATACACATTTCCAGGTTTCACACTAATTCTCCTCTTTCCCCAAAGCCACAAAGATGTGTATTGAAGATTTCCACATATGATTTTACTTAGCAGGTTTCAGAACTCTTATTAGATCAGTGCCAAGAAGAATAGTGATATTAAAGAATAACTCCAGAGCACCAGATGCACTGGAAAATGATATCTTAGCCCTGATTAAAAGTGTATGTATAAAGATACAAATATATATACATATGTACATATGTACATTTACGTTCTTAGAGTGGTAAAGCTTTCCTCAGTGAGGGGATGAGACATGTGGAAGTCAATGTGTGTACATGAGTAGCTGTATTATGTACAAAATTCCTGAGAAATTTTGTATGTGGTCAATTTTCATTCAATTGGGGAAATGACGGGTATAAGAAAGGCAGGGTATGGATAATCAAACCTCATTGTTCAGGAGTGATCAGCCAATTCTCCATTATCTGGGGGCGCGTTAATGCAGTTACGGTATATCAGGGAGCTGCACACACTCACCTCCCCAAATGGGGCTTGGAAATTAGGCAGCTGTGGTTTATTGCAAATTTCCCAGCCCAGGTGGGGTAGAAGGAAAGAAGCCAAGATGTGAGAGAGGCAGGAATCCATGAACTCTTCTGAAACCTTGATTCCTATCTTCCTTCCCAACCTGGCTGATTGAGGAAATCCTGTGTCTCTGATGTACTTTAACTGGAGCTAACCTGAATTTTAGTTAATCTACGGTGACAATAAAAAATTAAACCCAACTGAAAGACTAGAAAGGGTTTTCACAACTTTGATATATGCAGCAGTTGTTTTAAAGTTGGTAGTCTGCTGAACTTTTCAGTATTACCTGGGTTTAGTACCAACCATTTTTCCATTTGCTTCTTCCTAGGTTAAAATAAATTGTTTCTGTGTTCCACTTTTCACTATTATGCTAAGTGATTAAGACGGCCCTCATTTAGAGCCCAATCTCATTTGGGTATGACAATAAATGCTAAAACTCAAAGTGTAAAGTGTGTGTGTGTGTCTTCTATGACAGTGGGAATGGGACATGGACTTTGCTAGTTCCTGTGGGAGAAGATGGCACTTCTTTCAGAAAAGTAAATGCAATGGGAGGGTGGCTTATGCTTCTATTATTGAATTCCAAAAAGTCCTTTCCTGTCTGGCTACAGTCTACTTTTTTTTTTTAAAATAAGGTCATTTATTATAATAGGATACAAGCAGGGAAAAGTGTGAGAGGGAGTCCCTACAGAAAATAATTATTAAACATCCAACGGTACGAATAACATTTGGAAATCCTGAAATGTGATTTGTTGCCAGATGCCTTAAAATCTGTAGACTTGACATTAACAGAGAGAATGATTAAAAGGATTCCTTAAACTTCTAATGCGTGGAAAATTTTTGTGAGTCTGATTTGAATCCCTCCTTACATTAAGATTTTTAAGAAATGCTAATAGTTTGAAAAACTCAGAGAGTTAGTAGATGGTTGGGACAAATACATATATTTAGTTATTTAAAGGATTAATGTAGCTTTAGCAAGAATCTGGTGACACAAAACAATGAATTTTGGTTAAAGAATAAAGTACATCTTTTTAGTCTGGGAAGACGTATCAAGTACCACAAAAACATTCACATCCTTTGCTCAGGTAATTAAGTTTAATAGCAAATTATTTTGAGGACAGATCCAGACATTTTGACATACATATGCATACACACAGATATTTATTTAAGGATTATTATGGCAACAAATTGGAAATTATCTAAAGGTGCAGCAACAAGGGGATGTCTAAAGGGGTTTCTCAATATACCATATGGCAAAATATGCAGCCATTAAAAAGACAGTTCGGGAATTGTAGATAATATGAGAAGATAAGCGCATATAATGTTAAGTGAAAAAAAAAACAAGTTGAAAAACTAATTATAACCAGATCTCAAGTTGGTTCAAAAAAATATGTGCATAGAAAAAAAGAGTAGAAAAAAATACACCGAAGTAGTAACAGTATTTATCTTTGGGTGGCAGAAATATGAGTGATTTTCTTTTCTACTTTAGACTTTCCCATGTTTTCAGAAATATTTTAAAATAGTTAACACAAAAATAGCGACAGTGAACTATTATTTACTGGATGCTTTCTTTTGCAAAAGGAATATGATGTACAGAAAGGTTAAGAAATTTGCCTAGGATATTAGGTAATAAATATTAGGGCTGGGAAACCTTTTATAGTCAGGGGGGAAAAGGTAAGTAACATTTTGTGAGAATTTTTAAAGAAGGTACTTTTCATGGCCAACTTTTCCGACTTATGGTCTACTGTTGCAATGTGTAGTATCTGCTCAGGAACACAGTATATATTAATGTATCCCTGAAATTTAATATTATTCCTTGATCATATATATCTATGCAAGAAGGAGTCCCTATCGTTTTTGTCTTCTTCTTCTTCTTCTTTTTTTTTTTTTAAGATTTTACTTATTTAGTTGAGAGAAGGAGAGAGAGAGTGTGAGAACGCGAGTGGGAGGAAGGGCAGAGGAAGAGGGAGAGGGAAGGCAGACTCCTCGCTGAGCGTGGAGCCAGAGGCAGGGCTCCATCCCAGGACCCCAAGATCATGACGTAGGCCAAAGTCAGATGCTTAACTGACTGAGCCCCCCAGGCACCCCAGAAGAAGGCACTATTGGTGTTAAGATAACAAAGTCTAACCAATGTTATGTATGCCTGGGAATATTTCAATATTGTAACTATAGTTTGAGTTATGACAGTGGGCCAGGCAGTACTGTCAAGCACTTCACATATACAAACTCATTTAATTCTCACACTAACTTTGTGACAAAGGCACTATTACTATCCTCATTTCACAGATCAGGAAACTGATTCACAAAAAGGTTGAATAACCTGAAGATCACACAGTTAGCAAGGGGATATACAGCCAGAGTGGCTATGATCTTAACCACCAAAGATACACCGTGAAAATCCATTTGCCCATGGAGTGACCCTGCCATTCCATTAACTGGTAACTGTTCTAGCAACCATATGCAAAAGAATTGGGAAAGTTCAGACCAGAGCCATGGTGGTCAAAGTGTGACGCCTGGACCAGTAGCATCAGTAACATCTGAGAATTTATTAGAAAGACAAATTATCACATCGTACTCAAGACCTACTGAATCTGGAACTCTGAGGGTGGGACCCAGCAATCTATGTTTTAATAAGCCTTCTAGGTGATTCTGACGTATATTCAAGTTTGAGAACCACTGGCCTAAGGAAAAGGAAGCTAAGGGGAAACATCCTAGCTTCCCTTGTGTTTTTGAAAGGCTGTAATACAGAAGAGAGATAACTTAGTCCTCACGATAAGATGTTGCATACATCTCCTAAGTTCTGACGAGTGGTAAAAACTGGCTGAACAGTGAGAGATTTGGGCTCAAATAGGGAAGAGCTTCCTTTAGAGTTGGAAGTAATCAGTTATGGAAAGGGCCACCGTGTGAGGAAATGAGCCCCCTATCATTGGGAGTATTCAAACAGATGCTGAATGACCAGTTCTCAGGAATGCTGGTGAATGGGATAAAGCATTCTTGAAAGACCATGAGAGACAGAATCAGAAAACAAGAATGCATTAATTGGGCAGATATTTACTGAGAGCATATCCAAATAAGACAGTTCTGAGGGCAGATGAAAGTCAGTGATACATCTTGTTCTTATGACTCTGTAGCTCAAAGTTCATGCTCAGCTAGGCTGGCCCCATCATGAGTCCCAGTAAGACCCATTTGTCCCACATTCCTATCTTTATATTACACTGCCTACTTGGAATGTCATCTCTTAATCCAAATTCTGTTTTCCAAAGTCCAACCCGAACCATATCTTCTTAGTGAAACCTCTAAATACCCTTCACACTTACTGTCAGTTGTGCAACACACACAGTACCCAACACACTGTTGGGTTTATATAAATTTGCAACTTAAGAGCAAAGATTGTGTCACATAGTTAGTGTCTTTCATCTCATTCTGTTCCACTGTAGGCAATAAATAATTACTTGAGGAATAGTCATTTCATTGGGAAGATTCTTCAGCTCTATTCTTTTCACTTCTGTTGCCCACAATAATGAGAACATGAAGTCCAGCTCCCTGATCAGGTGCAGATCAAGAACGGATATGGTACAGGTCCTACTCTTTACTTCACCACTTGCTTCCTGTCTGCCCCTTGGCACATGGCAATGGACCAGCCCTTGTTGCTTGATAAGAAAAGCTCCCCTTTTCCTTTTCCAGGGACTAAGGGCTGTTTCTATCATGTCCTCAGTTCACATAAGCTCTGGATAGACCTACAATCCAGATGCAGATGTATATGTTAAAACTCTTATGACAAATCCAGTTATGATGTGTGCAGTGGAGCCAGTTTTCAGATTTTAATACTTCCTTTTTTTCTTTCTACTCTTGTCATATGCGCCATGCTTGAAAAACATCTTTTAAAAACCACATTTTCACATCTTAAGAACACAAAAAAAGTGTCAGATACTTTTTTCCTCTTTGCAGTCTTAGAACTTCAAAAACAGCCAAAAGGAAGTTTTATAAAATACGTAAAAATATGTGCTGAGAGCTGAGGTTTTATATGCCAAGAGTTAGACCGTAGTGAATTTTTACTGCAGTTAATATTAAATCCTAGGAAAAGAAAGCTTGCTGGAGACCCAGGCCCACTCTGTCATGGGAGGGATCACAACACTTTCTCAAAGATTATTCTTATACGTATGAGAACCAACTCCTGGTTATCCACTGTTGGATTATCCAGAGTCCCCAATACCGGGTGCTTCTTTTCTTTCTTAATAAAGGCCTTTTGGCTATTTCACAGCTCATTAGCACCTCCACCAGAAGGTAGGTGGTGACAGGGAGAAGAGGTGAAACTAAAATCAGTAAATTTTACTGCTCGTTAGCAGCTTTTGTAAAAGATGTGGGACAAAGGGTTTGAAGCCATCACCATCCTCAGGATCATCAACAAGCATGTATGAAGTAGTAAGCATACACAGGCTTACCACTGTGGGTTTTTAAATTATTAATTATTTTCATTTCTTTAAGTTTCACTTCCAATAATTGCGTCAAAGAATTAGGAGCTGTCTGGGTCACGAACCCAAGGAACTCACCTGTTTTTGCACTCCACTGAGCTGCCGAACCTTGATGACGAGGGAAGCAGTCCGACCCTTGTACTGAATAGTTCTAATAAACGTTCCTGCGTGGTCCACACTGAAGGGCTCTGACCAGCGCCAATTGCCCCAACCTTCAATACAGATGTGTAACAGCTGGAGAGAAAAACAATAATCGTCATGATGCCAAAAGTGCCAACAAAAATCTAGTCCTAAAATGAAAGTCTCATTGCTGGAAAACCTTCCTATTGGTAATATTTAGCATCTGTTTTCTTTCTAACCTGCATTATTCATCCACTTCCAGCTTATTCAAGCAGGCTAAGAATAGCAAATATGCCACAGAGAGTCAATGTGGTTTTCCAGATCACATTTTAAACCTTCTTAAAAATAACTGTCCTATCAAATGGTAAAAGGCCTGTTGAACATTTGAGAAAAGACCATTTCATTCATCTGGAGGACAAGAAGGTTGAAACTGAG
The DNA here is from genome assembly GCA_002007465.1 of Ailurus styani. Lineage (NCBI taxonomy): Eukaryota > Metazoa > Chordata > Mammalia > Carnivora > Ailuridae > Ailurus > Ailurus styani. The sequence continues at coordinate 3,606,285 of LNAC01000064.1, forward strand.
ATCAAAGAACATGGGTCTTGGCTGATAGTTTATTCCTTCTTATGGCTAGACAGTAATTAAAGCAAAATTTCATTTGTGGCATTATTTTTAACCCTAAATTGCCATTCCTTATTTTTTCTTTTGATAAAGAACAAAATAGCAATTCCAGGATGCAGTTCATTCAATATACTCTCTTTATGAGATCACATATATCATATTAGAACTACCTTCAACATTTTGAAGGTATGAGAAAATGTCTTTGTTCTATTTTTTGCTAGCCATGTATTTATTGTAACATTTACCAAATGAGCCTTTTGATTCACATTCATATTGATTTACACAGTATTGCCACTTGTGGTAATATTTAGATTTCTTTCATGACCATCAAATATTTTCTATTTCCACTCCTACTTACTAAATGCAGTGAAGAAAATCAGTTTAACTGAACAAGTATTCCAAAACAACATAATAATTACTGTTTCTTTAGGATACATGTTTAAATGAAAATAAACAGTGTTCTATGCAATTACTAAGAATAAGAAAACAAAACTGAAGTTTTAGGAAAAACATGTATATAATATACAAACTCAATATTTCCTTCTTATCATATATAATTTTTTAAAAGAACGAACCAAAGGCTGATCATATGAAACATTTTCCCAATTAACAGAATGAATAAAACTATAAAAACATTGTATAAAAACTATCATAACAGGCCCTTAAAATAAATACATTAAGAAATTACATGGGAATTGTCATAATAATAAAAGCCTTTTGACAGAAAGATTATTTTTGTGCTTTAGCATTAGAAGGAGCCTTTAGAAGTGGCTAAATTAAAACATTTCCCAAGGTCACTAGTCATCATAATATGATTTCGGTGAAAAGTTAAGGGAGGGTTTTTGTTTGTTTGTTTGTTTGTTTTAAAACACCTTAATATTTTTGAAAAGCCTCCTAAAATTCATCTCCCTGCTTTTCATATGGCCCCACTCCAGTTCTTCCTCAATGCAAGTGCCAGCTACCATTCAGATGATTTCTAGAAAAGAAAGTTAACAGGGTGAAAGAAAGAAAAGAAAAGAGAAGAGAAGAAAGGAAAAAGAAAAGAAAAGGAGAGGAGAGAAAAGAAAGAAGAGAGAGAGAAATAAAGGGAGAGAGAAAGAAAGAGAGAGAGAAAGAGAGGGAGAGAGAAAGAAAGCGAAAAAAGAAAAAAAGAAAAACTCTTGGACAGCAAATACCTTTAGGGAAAATTTGGTCTTATATACACTCTACAACATAAAAGTACCAGAGTTATCTTTGATCTTTAAATATTAGTTACAGAGAAAAAAAAAGAAAAACAATAGTGGTGTTTGGAACCATTTCAGTTTTTTGTAGCAGCAACTGGGAATAAAGCTCAGGGCACACACAAAACTAAAAGAAACAAGAAAGTTGTTTTCTTTGGAGAGACTAGTAGCTGGAAATGACAAAAAAAATAAAAATGAGGCAAGGTACTTAAAGGTCAAGCTTGGCTATATTTTTCCTGAAAATTCCACAGCCTCTAAAGAAAGGTTTAATGTACACAATGTAATTGGAATTGAGGAGTGTTCATTCGCATTTGCATACGAGCTTGATTTTAGGTAGCGGCTTCCTCTGTGTACACAGCTTCAACCGACTGAATATCACCAAGGAATATGCTGTTGGGCTTCACTTCGCAGCTACGTGTTCTCAAAATGTTGGCGTAGATATTTTCTTTGAATTATGAAAATCCAGATATGTCTGGATTTAGTTCACACAGAAAAGTTAGGTGGGAGAAAAACATCACACTTCTCCCCACATGCATCACTAGTACGATATTTGTAATGTTTGGTCGACTGTTCAAAGCGTCTAAATCGCTATTAGTTATGTATCATTTATTAGGGAAGGAATTGCACATCGAAGAGAGAAAACCTACAAAACGGACCTGAGAAGGCCCAGCCCTACTTCGGCTGTTCTTCCCACGGTGTGTCTGCTTCAGGCACGAGACAGCAGCGGACAGTCACCGACCTCCACTGACTGGGGGAGCTCTGTTCTGTTGGATCAAATGACTACATTTCATGGCTCCAGGTACTGAATAGTCTCCATTTAAAAACACATACTCATAGGTCTACTTTTCTTTCTATACTGGACTATAAATTCGGACATAAAAATGTGAAATTCGTGTTAGACTACTTGATTCTAATGTGATTTCTTTCTATCATTCCTCCGATATATTTTCTTACCCGGTTACTCTAAGGAAGCGGATGGGCTAGCTGCTATGGAGGAAGGAAGGAGGAAGAGATGTGTCTTTTGTCCTGCAAGGAGCTTACGATCTTATGGGGAAAATAAAGCCTGCACAAATAAAACAAGAGGTATTAGGAGAGTTACAACATGGTACAGGAGTCTAGAGAAAGGACAGCTTGTTATAGGCTGCGGGGATTAGGAGAGCTTCATGAAGCAGCTGGGGCTCAGAGTTACCACAGGGTTTCTACTGGCGAAGATGGCAGTTCCTTTCTGGGCCTAAGGGCCAACCTGAGATGTGAAAGCCAGTAGGTATGTTTGGGATCAAAATTAACAGTCTGGAATGGCTGGAGAAAAGGGAACATGAAAAACAGGAGTAAGGGACAAGGTCAAACAGGGAGACCTAGATTGTGGCCAGCACTGATTTACTAAGCAAAGAATTTGTGCTTTATTGAAGAACTAGCAGGTGGCTACTGAAGCCTTCTGTAGAGGGGGGCGATGTGTTGAAAAGGAGAGTAAGAGTGGAGTATGGAAGGAGGAGGGCGACTAGGGTAGTCAGGAGGAGAGGCAAGGTAGGCCACAAACTTGCAAACACGGGAGACATGAAGCAATGGCCTTAGGTCCCAAATCGCTATCCTTTGTTGCCTGGAGCCCATGGTATTTTTTATGTTCTCTTATCAACTAGGAAATTTTCTTTCCCCTCTTCCCTATTACGTTTCCCTTACTGACTCACTTCCTCTACCATCTTTTCTATTCAGGCTTTTCATTCTTTTTGGCCTACTTAGCTAGCGTAAAATACTTTCCATTGGGGGGCGGGGAGAGTCAAAATAGGAACCACTCTTGTTTGAACTTCTCAGTGGGAACTGAAACTACCCAACAAGGCAGGTTGTATGGTGGCCACACCTGTCGGAAGGTCCCAAGGGGCTACATTTTCTTTTTTCCAGCAGCCCCACCACCCCCCAGGACAGCCAGATTAAATTCGCAGTTTTTCCCCTGAAGATCTCAAATGGGAGCATATGCAGCTCTCTGTTCACTTTTTTTAAAAAATACAAAATAAAAGTTAAAACTGAATAAGCCCAGGGGACTGGGGTTAGCTCTCAGGAGAACCCACAGTCACCTCTGAAGGAAGAATTCCTGAATCAGTTACAAAGGAAAGAAAAATAAGAAGAAATCTAGGAAAACACGGTACACCAAGGAAGAGAAGCAAAAGGGGATGGCCACATTTTAAAAATTGTATCTTAAATATAAGTTAAGCTACCAGATACTTGTCTGTGAACTTTATTTGACTATTCATTTTAAAACTGTTATCAAGATGATTTCTACCCAAATAATCACAAAGAAAAAAACCTGTCTTCAGGTTCACTTACACTTTTTTTGTATTTTATAATAATTTACTGTACAGTAATACGTAATGTTCTAAGAAGAAATTGAAAATTGAAATAACTTCAAAAATTTTCCCAATCCATTATATTCTTGGTAGAAATTTGAGGTTTCTAAAAATGATTAACATTCAATCTAAGTGAAATAAACTATTAAATATGCCTATATTAATATGTATTGTTAATATATATATTAAAGCTTAGGCATCATGTGTGTTTTTTAAACTTCTAAATTTATCCCTATATCTCAAGGGCCTAGTGCATAGTAGGCATTCAATAGATATTTTTTGAAGAAATAAATGAGTGAGGATTATTGAAAAATAATCCAAATAGACACTAAAAACTTTTAGTGGTGATATTTGTGCATAAAATATCATAAAATAGAGCATCAAATAGAAATATTTAGAAATAATTTCTATTTTAAAAATATTTTCCTTTTGTCTCTCTGTATTTTTAAAATTTTTTTTTTTTTTTTAAAGATTTTATTTATTTATTTGACACAGAGAGAGAGATTACAAGTCGGCAGAGAGGCAGGCAGAGAGAGAGGAGAGAGGAGGAAGCAGGCTCCCTGCCGAGCAGAGAGCCTGATGCGGGCCTCGATCCCAGGACCCTGGGATCATGACCTGAGCCGAAGGCAGCGGCTTTAACCCACTGAGCCACCCAGGCGCCCTGTATTTTTAAAATTTTAATTTCAGTGTGGTTAATAGACAGTGTTATTCATTTCAGAGGTACAATACAGTCATTTGACAGTTACATGTATTATTCAGTGCTTAACAAGGTAAGTATACTCTTAAAAACAACCCTAAGTTTTTGAATGACCTTTCAACACAGGAGATTTACTTTACATGGAAGATGATCCTAGATTAAATTACAAAACAATATATTCCCTCAGATCCATAATTTAGACACTGTAATACTGATATTAAAGCCTAAAGTAGATCCCAAATGATAGAGTAGGTGAGCATTTTGAAGGAAAATTAAGTTAAAATATTTTTAAAAAATTCTTGTCTATCTAAAATAATATCTGGAAAGCTATAGATCAAATTACATAGATCAAAGTTTAATTGCTTGTTTGGAATGTGCAAGTAGAACTGATAGTACATGTCGTCCCAATAAATTAACATAAAAATAAAATGAAGTATGTTGCTCATTACTGTTTTTTTCAAGGCAGTTAAATTTCAGGATGTTCAGAGTATCTGATGTAATGCAAAAAAACCAAGTGGAAAATTTTCTACATAATGGCTAATGCCTGGTGTCACCCTGATTCAATACTGGAACTCTAAAGACCCTCTATATTCTTTTACATTTATTTATAGAACATAATATCACAAGTAAGGAACGAGAAAAGTGAAAATAAATCATACTGATTTATTTTCTAGTGGATAACTTGGACTCTTTGATGCAGGGTGTTTTGGAAGAAAAAGGAGAAAGAGAAGGAAAGCTTTCCAGATCAATGGTCCAGGAGGTGAGATAACAGAGGCCCCTCAGCCATCACATGAATGCTGGGTCATTGGCTCTTCCACCAAAGGGGAGTTCTTGTAGGTTTTCCCTCAAGACTGAATTCAATGAAGGCCACAGATATTGTGCAATCAGCCTAGAACAACCCGTTACAAAAAGGGAACCCCGGCACACTCACAACATATCCGTTAGAATAAAAACTGTTGCTGGAGGCTTGTCCCTGTCAAAAATCTGAGTTTCAGATACTGATTCATCAATTCTACATAGGAATTTCTCATAGGGTGATAATTATACATACGTGCAAAGATTTACCTAGATGGAAGCTTATTCCAGCACTGTCTTAATAATAAAAATTAGGCATTGCTAGGAAACAGATCAAATAAAATACTGTAAGAACAATAAAAGCTATCATTTGTTAGACACGTACTATGTGCCGAGCACTGGCCTCAGTGCTTTTTTATACATTTTCTCATTTATTCCTTAAAATCTTACGAGGTAGGTACTGTTGTTCCATTTTACAGAGGAAAGGGCAAACCGAGTCAGAGAGAGGCTGAGCAAGCTACTCGGGCCATGTTGCTGGGAGGGCAGGGATAAGATCGGAACTCAGAGTAAGTGGTGCCGACTCTGGTGTGCTTAACCAGACTGTAGAATCCTCTCAAACTACTGAAGAAAATAATCGCAGTACGAAAAGACATTGAGAATATTAGTTAGCAACAGAATAATGGGAAAAAAAGCACATTATAAAAAGATACGTGCAGGATACATTCCATTTTTATAAAATGAAGAAAAAGTATTTGTTCCTGTTTCTAGGGGAGAAAATGGCTAGAAATATGCCAGAATGCTAACAGTGGTTACCTTGGGGTTGTGTGTTTTAAGTATTCCTTTGCGTATGTGTTTTCTGTGCTTTTATGTAATTTCCAAATGTCATACTATAAATATGTATTATTTTGCAATCAGATAAACATTAATGTTATTAAAAAGAAAAACGTCTAATAGAAAGCATATAGAGCTTGCGTTTTAAGGGAAAAGAAATGACACATTTCTATTTTAGTAACTCAGAATCAGCTTCCTGCCTGAAGTTTCCCCATCTGTCCTAGTCGGTGTCACTACTTTGCTGCCGCTTTGCCGAAAAGGGTGACACGAGGGTCAGTTCATCTCTGTAGCCTCTGAGCCCCTCCCAGAGGGTCTGGTTTGCTCTATTACTTATTCACATGATCCTTGGAGCAGTTTAATGTAATTACTTGAGCTTTCTTCCCTAGGGCGATAGGTTTTTTTTTCCCCCAATATAGCAAATATTTTTGGGATCTACATCTTATTAAATGTTTACCATAAGCCAATGAACTAACCTACACATGGTGGATATAGAGATGAACGAGACACATTACTTGCTCTGGAAATTCTCACAATAGAGTGGGAGAAACAGATATTTAACAAGAAAAATTATGCTGCAAAATTTTATGAGAGGAAGGAAAATTTGTTGTAGGACTCCAGAGGTACTCTGCTTGGGGAGTTAAAAGACTGACCAGAGGACATATTTAGTTACGAAAAGAAATTAACATGAAAAAACATGTTAAAACAGAGTAAATAAAAGATACACAGGGCTGTTGTTCCTGCTAAACAAAAGCAGGCAACAGCCTAACTTGGAGTGGCTCTTTCTGCACAGAATTAATGCCTACAAAGCACACTGACTGCGTTATAAACAGGGACAGGTCCTAAAAGTAGCAAGTGATAGCTTCAAACCATTTTTGCAAACAAACAACTTCTCGCCCTACTTCTTGTCAATGTAATTTGGAAAATTAACTTTATAGTATGAACTCATCGGCTTACAATCCTCTAATAGCTTTGATCCTAACCCAAAGGGAACCACTGAATTTTGATCCCGGAAAGAGTCATACTGGAATAAAAATCATCATTTTAGGAAGCCAGATCTTGCTCTTACACAGGCGGAGGCATGTGTAGCTTCTTGGGAATGAGGAGACATGAGCGTCAGAGGAGGACCTGCCCACGAGAGGAGTGGTATGGAAAGGGAGGTTAAAGAGGCACGGAACTCTCCACGAGTAGCCGCCGCTTCCCCTCCGGGCATCAGACATCAGTGAACACCAGGGACCAGAGCATTAGAGACAAGGACGGAAAGTAACTGACAGTTTCTTAGGCTGTTTCATGTCCTGCTCTTCACAATCTCCCTGGTCTTTCTACATCTATAGGGAGATAGTAGCTCCCAGGGACAAACAGGCTGCGGCAGGACTCCGCTGTATTTTATGAGAGGTCATCATCATGAGACAGAGGAAGAAAGACTCAGGAACAACAAAAACAGCTGCCAACAAGGGGAATTGTAGTTTTTCATAAAGTGTGACAATTCGGGGTATCCGAGAAGCATGAAAAGATGTAGGAAAAGGTGTTAGCTCTGTAGAACTGAGAAGTATTAGGACATGCCAGCTAGAAAATGGGAAGTGAGACAGGAACTGACTTTGTCCTTCTGCCCTGTAGCTGGGGACGAGAGTAACAATCTCATCATTCCTCAGGTGATAACAGAGTCTAACCAAGGACAATCCATATACTATAATCACTGACAAACACTGAAAATAAGTCATGTGACCTCTGAAAAATCATTACAAAGCAAAGGGAAGAGAGTATCATCTTAAAAAGTGAGGGGAAGAGAGTAGTTACCATAAACACCCTGTTGTAGAATTCAGGACAAGAATATCAGGAAAGTTTTTGGTCTTCTTTAAACTGTGCAAAAATACATGATTTCTGCAAAATGGCAGAAGACCACTGAGAGGAAGGAGCTCTCTGGCATAAATAGAAAAGAGCCTGAGGTTAAAATAAATAAGTGATATAAAAAGGTAATTAGATAAAACAATAGATGCAGGAAAAACTAAAAAATGCATTTGCAGAATAATGATTTATATTAACGCAAGTAGAGCAAGTGTGAATAACTACTACAGAAAAAAACAGAAAACCTTTGAAGACAAATATATAAAGAAATAGGACAGAGAATGTCACACATATGAATGAAAAACAAAATACATACAATTAATATAAACAAGAAATAATTCTATCATCTCCTCCACCTATAAGGCTCTACAGCTTTAAAACAGTGCATAGCATCCATCCATCATATAGTTTACAGTGAATTATTTGAATTTCCATGGGTAAATAGGATGTCAAATGTCACACATTTCTAGCAAACATTAAGGCTTAATCCATGTTTCAACATATCTATAAGCAAATCATAGAAGTCTAAAATTAGAAAAGATTTATATTTTATAAGTAACTCTAAACAGAAATCCCAATTAAAAAATTTATGGTTTTTCACTGTTTAGTATCAGTCTCTGTTCAGTCTCTGGCTAAAAATTTTATACTTAGAGAAAAAGAAGTTAAAAAGGAAGTAAAAGTAGGATGAATAATTGTGATACTTCTGATTTATACATTGTCTACAAAACAATGGGGTGCTTCAAGTGTATTCTTTACCAAAAAATTACCTAAATCCAAATTATCTAAATTAGTGAAAAATACTATCCTTCAAAAAAATTTTTGCAAGATATCATGAGCAAATTCATATATTAAAAATATAATTTTATGGATAATTTTTGGGACATTTTCATCATAAAATCAGATATAAAGGCACATAGTAAAAAAAAGTATGAAATGACATATAGGCTTTGAAGAGATCATTTCAGCATTACACATTGTTGACATGTTTCTAAAGGGTGTGGACTTCCCTATATTTAAATGATATGTGACTGAAAAAACAACACTAATGGCTGCCTTATGTCCAGAATTGTGTGAGTCTTTAAGATGGTTCACCCTGACAACTGCCACAAAGGGCTGAAAAGTGAAAATTCAGAAAAATGTGATATGTATCCATATGTGTGAGTACGGAAAAGGATGGTTTGTCCATAAAATACGAAATAATTCTTATTCTCTTTTAAACTAATTAAATAAAATAATAACTTCAGTTGCTTAACTGAGTTGCACCAACAGCCAGGAGATTTTGGTGTTGTATCGACACACTCTTTCGACAGAACGATAGTCAATGGTCGCCATGCCCTTGGTTGGACCCAACTCTTCAGCAGAAGAGAAGAGAGCATGTTGGATAGAAACAATAAAGAATTAGGTGAGCTGAGAAATGGAAACGAATAAGGTAAGAAACAAGAGATACTGTTTAATAGTCATTCAGGTTTGGAAAAATATTTAGAGTTTGTGAGCCAAACTGTTTTGTTTGTTTGAAGGTCAATTTTGACTAAATGTAAATATAAACAATAGAGAAACCCAACCTAAAACACTTTCTTTTAAATTGTTCTTAAATGAAACATTCATCATTCAGCAAAATTTCCTTTAGTGTAAAATAGAAGACATGCCAACACGTGTCCTAAGAAAGGACAAAACAGTTTGATGCAATCTTTATTTTTAGCCATCATGGCAATTTAGACAATTATAATTGTTATCCCTAATTTTCAATTAGAAAAAAAAGAAGTCAACAGATGGATATAAAAGAAATCCAAATTTTTATAGTTATTTATTTTCATTTAACTAAACTGCCTTGCCATACTAAGAAAACATTTTTATAAAGGTTAAATAAAGTATTTCATGGCAACCGCTGCTTCTCGGTGCCTGTATAACAAGAAACATGAGCCAAAGTTGTGCAAGTTGGTTTTCTTTCCCAGTAAGGGAATGTGGTATCTAAGACCTTGTCCTAACTCATTTTATCCCCAAGTGTAAGTCAAGCAAGTCAAATATGAACTAATGCCTGAAGGGAAGTCCCTGACTCCAAAAGTATGGATTATTTCACATTTATCTTAAAATCTGCTCTCAGAGTTCTTAAAATTCACTAACTTGGCAAGTCAGGAATTATCATGAGAAATGAAATAATTTCATAACTATGAAGTCATCCAACATTCCATGCATCTGACACTCATTGGGCTTGGCCATGTCTTGGGCATTATTCTGACCTTTAGATAATAAGCTCCTCAATATCCTGTTCAGTATGGAAATAATTAAAAAGTACCACAGTATAATAGGTGTGCCATTGTCTTTAACAGAGTTAATGCTTTTGTTACAGACTTGTGCTAATAGGTTATGATTAGAGACAATCACATTATGTATGCTGAAATCTTTATAACATTTTTAATCAGTATTTCCCATTACTTAAAAATAGCAAAATACCACACTTTAATGGTCCAGCTGCATTTCCTTTCTCCAAGTACTCTGTATGAAAATTCATGTTTAAAACTAGTTCGGTAAAGGACCTTTATGTTTAGACATCAAGAATTCACATTTCCAGAGCATGGGCTTGTGAAAAGCCTTTGAGTGTCTTGTAAAAAGCTTAAGGAATCTTCAGTACATTTTTCTCCAAAGCTATATTTCAATATCTAAAATTTATTGCCAGAGGAGGGACAGAGAGACCATTAGCAGCACCAGCACTCATTCCTCTGGGTGCTTCACAGCTGAAATAATCCCCACTTGTTCTTTTTCATGCAGGCTTGTAGAAAACTCCAGAAATCAGCCCTGGGACTGAATAAAGTGCCCTATCACAATCCTATCTTTGCCATTTCTGGTGAAAGACTTTAAAAGTCTTAAGTAGGTCATACTGAAAATCATTTTTACGAAGAAACTTTGAAAAATACAGGAAAAATAAAACTCAGCCCCAAACCTCTGCCTCTCATTTAGAGTGAATGCATTTCCCAACAGAAAATGAAGAAATTCCAACTATGTCCTAGCTACCAGATACTTAATGACCAAAACTGTTAGGGCCCCATTTACCTCTACTAGTCGCCTCACAAGGCCCTCTAAGCTTCCTCAGAGAATGTAAATCTCTTAGTATCTCTCATGAAACTGAAATATTTGAGAGAGAGAAGTGAAGGGACAGAGTCTACAGTCTACTACTTTGCTCTTGCAATTACTGCCTAAAACCGAAATAAAGATGCAGTTGGTGGTGACTGGACAGTAGGTTCCGGGTACTCAAATGGAGTCAGTGTTTACAGAATATTTGGGGCTAAGATCCTTGCCAGATGGTCCCAAGAAGTGTTTACCTCACTGTTGATTTTAGCTATCTTAATGTCAGCAACAGTAAAAAGAAGCTTGTTAGTGCCACCGGGGAGCAAAGGCACACAATCCTTCCTCCCCTCATGGAATTGCTAGTTGCAGGCAGCTGTGCCCTACACAACAAGGGCGATACTGGAGATTTCTGGGACTCGACTTCCATGGTTAGAAAAGGAGATAATGTGTGGCAAAGTTAACTTGAAATGATTTACTTTAAATCGGTAACATAAGAATTTTTCACAGTTAATTTGGGAAAAGTTGGGGATGCTTGGATGGCTCAGTCAGTAGAGCATGGAACACTTGATCTCAGGGTTGTGAGTTCGAGCCCCATGTGTGGTGTAGTGCTTACTTAAAAAAAATGAGAAAAGGGGTGCCTGGGTGGCTCAGTGGGTTAAAGCCTCTGCCTTCAGCTCAGGTCATGATCTCAGGGTTCTGGGATCAAGGCTCGCATTGGGCTCCCTGCTGGGCGGGGAGCCTGCTTCCTCCTCTCTCTCTGCCTGCCTCTCTGCCTACTTGTGATCTCTCTCTCTCTGTGTCAAATAAATAAATAAAATCTTTAAAAAAATGAAAAAAGAATTAATTGGGCAGAGTTGAACATGCACGTGGACCTGAAAGGTGTTCTCCTTTAGCGAATAGGAAATTCTGCCCCCACCCTGCCGGCCCGTAGTGATGCCCTAGTTTTGTCATAGTTTTCACTGGAAGCCACTGGGAGGTCAATGGGGAGGAGGTGTGGGAGACCAGGAGCTACTCTTAATTAAAAGTCCAACTTCAGCGACACCTGGGTGGCTCAGACGGTTGAGCATCTGCCTTCGGCTCAGGTCATGATCCTGGGGTCCTGGGATTGAGTCCTGCATTGGACTCCTTGATTGGTGGGGAGCCTGCTTCTCTCTCTGCCTCTGCCTCCCACTCTGTCAGTTTGTGCTCTCTCCCCGTCTCTCTGACAAATAAATAAATAAAATCTTTAAAAAAAAAAAAAGAAAAGAAAAAAGCCCAACTTCACTGACAGTATACAGAAGCATACATTTTGAGATCAGAGGACCTCTTTTTGCGGGTCTGTACACACAAAATATTCAATCGGGTGGAAAAAAGTTTATAATTTTCATATTTTTAAAATAATTAAGCTTTTAAGTCTATGTTCTCGAAAAATGTCAGAAACGTTATAAGTAATGAAACTTATTTATTTATTTAGTGAACATTTACCAAATGCCTAATATGAGCAGGTTACAGGGTTAGATACTGTGGAAAATTCCTTTTTTTAAAGCCTCCTACTCTTTTTTTCTTTCTTTTTACTTTCAGCAAATAGCCATGATGACCTCATCTCCATTCACACTCATCCTCATTCTCTCTCTCTTATTTCAAAGTCAGAGGAGGCTTTCCTGGTAAGTTGCAAATGGCCGCAGATTCTCTCAGAAATTCTCAGTGAGAGGTAATACCTAGTTCCTTACTTTTTGGATCTGGCCTAACCCTGTGATGTGCCCCGCCCGAGAAGGTGGCAGGAGATAATGTGTGCGCTCTGAGCTTAGGTACAACAGGCTTTGTAGTTTCTGCCCTGGCTTCCCTCCTGTCTAGGCTAGTCTGGTGGGGCAGTCACATGGAAGAGAACGAAGAGTACCTTGGCCAACAGCCTGCCAAAACTGCCACATATGTAGGTGAGGCCATCTTGGACCACAAGTGAGCCACACAGACACCAGCAGAAGAACCTCCTGAGGGCATTTAGATTTCTGACCAACAGACTCATGAGCTAATACATTTTTTTAAGCTACTAAGTTTTGATGTGCTCTGTTAAGCAGCAATAGATATCCAATATAAACCTCCTTCCATGCAGGATCAATCCTTCTACCTGTGATCTGGATTCCTTCCTCCTCCCCCGTTCTAAGACTTTATGCCATTAATCATTTTTCCTCTCTTCTGCATATCAACCTCTGTTATTTATTTCTTCCATATAGAACATGCCAACTTTCTTCCATTTAAAACCCTTGCTTGATCCTGCAGTTTTCTCTAGTTAACATCCAGTCAAGATTAAAAAAAAAAATTCATGCTGATTCTCTCCATTTCCTCACCTTCTGTTCATTTTCAACTCATTAGAATTTGGCTTCTATCTATATTTTGCCATGAAAATGTTTTCCTTGAGCCATCAGTGACCTCTCAATTGCCAAATACGATGGCCTCTTCAGTTCTTATTCAATCTCTGTATGACATCTGATAATTCTGCCCCTTTCGATAGTCTCCTTTCTTGGCTTTTAGAACACCGTATGTCCTATTTTTCCTGTTACATCTTAGTTTTCTTATACCTCTTATCCCTTTCAGTGGATCTCATTTCTTAGCCTAATCCCTACATTCTACTATTATTCCTTATGACAGCCCACTCCCACGATTGCACCAATGATCCCTGTCTTCTGTTATTTGTGCCTTTGCGTAATCCCCTCCCACGCTGAACAGGGCTGATCTGTGTAACGACCAGGATATCACAGAAATGACAATGAATGACTTCTGACCTTAGGTTATAAAAGACACTATGGCTTCTGTCTTGTTCTAACTTGGATCTCTTGATCTGGGGGAAGCCAGTGGCTATGTCATGAGAATACTCAACCAACTCTATGGAGAGATCCTTGTAGCAAAGAGCCAAGTCCTCCTGCCAAGAGCCACGTGAGTGAGCCATTTTGGAAACGGATCCTCCAGCCCAGTCAAGCCTTTAGATGACTACAGTTCCAGCTGATGTCTTGACTGCGGCCTTCTCAGAGACTCTGAGCTACAACTACCCAGTTTAAACACTCCCCAAATTCTTGGCTAATGAAATGGAGATTAAAAAAAAAAGGTTTGTTGTATTATCAACTCAGGTTTTCAGGTAATTTATTAAACAGCAATATGTAACTAATACAGATTTTGTTATCTCCAAGTGGGGTGCTGCTATAACAAAAACCTAAAAATGCAAGGGGCTTTGGACCAGGCATGTGGGCAGAAACTAGAAGGACTTGAGAAGAGGCTATCAGTGAGGACATGAGGGCAATGATGTTGGACAATGGAAGAAAGGGGATCCTTGCTACGTAATGGCAGAGAGTTTAGCAACACTGTAAGCTAGGGTGACATGGAAAGTAGAAATGTACCTAATCAACTATGTGATCTAGCTAAGGAGATTTCTGGGCAGTGCTGAAGTAACTCTTGGCTTCTATCTGCTGCTTATATTAAAGTCTGAGAGGGGCTGACCAAAGCTTAAGGAAGAACTGTTAGATAAAAAGGAGCTAGGACTTGCTAGTTTTCAACATTTCTAGCCTTCCAGATGGCAAATGATGCTAAAATCAAGAAATGGTTTCTAGGCAAGGATCAAATCCAGGACATGGCCAGGAAAGCTGGTTTATGGATAAAGCTAAGGATGTGGCTGTAAAATCCTTTGTTAGGATCTCAGAAAGATCTAAATTGGTGTCTCAGCAAACTATTCAAACAACAGGGCTTCTAAGACACTCAGCAGTGTGAGCAAATCCCAAAGCAGATAAGGAATTATCTTGAAGAGATACGTGATTTTGTCCACTGTAGCAAACCTCAGTAAGATTAACAAGAGACCCACAAAGTTGTTTAAAGAATTATATTGGCAGAAACACTGCCAATTTTGACTAAAAGACATAAAGACAGTGTAAGATGGTAAAGAGGCCTGTGATTCTTCAAAATTCTACTGATAGAAAGCAGCCTGAGAAAACTACGAAGTGCAAACAAAGGATGCTTTTCATGAAAAAGGATGGATGACTCAGAGGCTTGAGCTAAGAATCCAAAGCCATGAGCCATGGAAAATTACACCTATGCAGGAGTATGAATGATTACTAATCGAGAAACTTCTGACATTTATCTGGTTGGATATTAGAATTTTTATGGACCAGTAATTGATGGGTCTCCCTTTTCTCCTTTTATGAATGGGAGTGTCTGCAGTAACCATACATTGGCTGTATACCAATGCTGTACACCAATGCTGTACACTGTTCTATCACAAGAGGTAACTAACAAAGTCGTCTTCTCTTAGCCCCACCTCCTTGGGCATTCTGATCTATTCCCACTGCTACCTAGGCACTGATGATAGACCCAATTTTTACCTCTTAGGCCAGACTATTCTTTTGACATTCTGACTTTTCCACTCAGTTTGTCTCCTCTACACGGCCACTTGGATGTCTGGTTAGAAAGGGAAAAGGGAAGGACAGGAACCTTTGGTTATAGAGAACTGAGTTCTTCACTAGGCACTTTATAAATGTTACTGCATAGGATAGTCACAAAAATCTCTTGATTTTGCAGAAAAGGAAACTGAGGCTCCAAAGAATTAAGAAACATTTCCAATCTTATATAACTAACAAGCCCTAGGAGTGAAACCCAGGCATGTATGGCTTCAAATCCCTGTTTTTTTCTAATATATCATCCTTTCTGCCCTCCCAAGTAACCCAAAACTCAATGCATCCAAATGGATTTTAGAGTCACCCTGTTGTGCTCTCATGTCCTATTCCATCCTCTGTCTCTAAAACACTGTCATTCTACTCAGTTCCCTGTCTTGGCCCAACAGCAATGCTGCCAACTTGTCCCCTCATTCTGAAACCTCAGAGTTAAACTCAGCCCTTTTCTTCCATGACCAGTAACCAAATCCTGGTGATTACAACTCCCAAATGGCTTCCAAACAGATCACTTCCAGTGCAAACCTTCTCTTCTAGTCTCTCTGATACCGAAAGAGAAGTTCATAGCTATTCTAATAGTTTTCTCTACAGTTTCCCTCCAGCTAATCCTCAAGATTTTCTCTTTCTCTTTGGTTTTTAGTAGTTTCATCAAGAGGTGCTTGAATGTGAGTTTCTTTGAAATGTCCCTTTGGAGTTTTCTGAGCTTCTTGCGTCTGCAAATTTCTATCTTTCACACAGCTTGGGATGTTTCTTGAGTTTTATTTTCTTGGCCCCACTCTCTCACTCTCTTCTCATTCTTGGATGGCAATTACTCATGCATTAGACCTTTTGAAATTGTCCCACAGGTCCCTGCAGTTTGATATTCATTTCGTTTGAATCTTTTTCTCTCTCTCTCCTTCACACTGGATGATTTCTTCGGACCTATCTTCATGTTTACTGCCTTTTTTCTGTCATGTTGTATTATATTTCTATTACTGAATGACAAATTGCCACACATTTAGCAGCTTAAAAGAACACGCAAATTTACCATCACTCTGTCTGTGGGTCAGGAGTCCAAGTAGGGGAAAATCCACTTCCAAGTGCACTCAGGTTGCTGGCAGAATGTATTCCCTTGTGGCTGTAGGCTGAGGGTTCTGACTTACTAATGACTGGGACTGGCAGCCACCTGCAGGTCCTGGAGACTTCCCACAGCTCCCTGCCCTCTGGCCTTCTTTGTAGACACTCACCACATGACAGTTTGCTTCTTCAAGGCCAGCAGGAGCCTATGGGTCTCCCTCTCCTCACAAAACGGCCCAGCCCCTCTTTTGGGGCTTTTAGCTATTTCATTTAGGTCCACAAAATATTCTCATATTAACATCCGTTAATTATCTTTCTCTTGAAATTGAACTATCTTTTTTGGGGGGTGGGAGGGAGATTCTTGAGATTTGTTGAATAATTTTGGTTTGTATGACAGACACTGTCAAGGTTTTGTTGTGGAAACTCTAGTTTTTCTTACAATTGCTCCAGAGTGTTAATGTTTTTGATTTAACAAGTACTCAATTTGTTTAGACTCAAATGGGAAACTTTCACACCTGGGTGAATGGCAGCTGGGATTTGTTCGGTTCTTGAAGTCTTGGGTATAGGCTGCTTCCTGTTTTCCCCAGACCCGTGTGCTCCTGCAGTCAGTGGACAGTTGGGCCAAATTATTTTCCTGCTTTCTGGAATCCCCCCATCCAAGGTTTTTCCTCGCTCTCTAGCAGCCTTGGTGGCCTGAGCTCTTTCCCCTGCTACCTGGGGCCAGGAAGACGATGGCCTATCCTTGCACTGAAATGACTGCGGCTGCCATCAAGGCACTAAAAATGGGGAATTCACTCTGCAGGTCGCTTGCTCCAGGTTTTGACCCCCCCCCCCAAATCTGCCTGCTGTTGTTCAGTCTCCAGAAGTAGTTCTTTTTGTGTTTTGCTCAGAACTTATAGCTATTATTCACAGAAGGATGGGTTTGCTAGGCATTTACCCCGAGGGATGACTTCTCCTCTGTCTTGGCTCAGTTGCTATCACCTCTGTCACCCCTGGGCTCTGCAGCCAGGTCCACACTCCTCCCTTCTTGCATCCTCCATCTCCTCTGGACTGTCCTTTCAACTACACCACAGGGATCTTTCCAGGATCCATCTGGGATCCTCTGACCCTTCCGTAGGCAAAAGTTGCCCAACACACACAGGTGGATCTCCTCAAATGGACTGCCGGGTTCTTCAGAACACAATTCCTCTAAACCGTGTGTGCTGGAGCTGGCTCATGCTCATTTGTGAAAAAGAGCTGCTGAACATTCAGGAATTTTGTGAGCTGGTTCTTAAATCATTGGCAGCTTGGGATCAGTTATGGTGGGAGCATTTGCCCCATTAAAGTTAGCCAGCCCTACATATCAGGACTTCCCCAACACCGGCCAAGAGCCAGTTACCAACACACATCTCTTCAGCGGGGCACACAGTTTTTATGCCTGAATTATTCTGAACAAAATCTGAATTCCCTTGAACATGACATGCTACAGATATATCTATATCTCCCTGGTCCTGTGTCATGTGCTTCCTCCACTACTGTTCACCACGCCAACTTCTACTCAATCTTCAAACCCAGCCTCTGTGGAAAGCCAACTCTGACCTCTTCCAAGTACTTAGTTTCTCCTGCCTTTGTGTTACCACTGCGTCAAGACAGCATTAAAGCTGCTTAGCGAAGAACACAAGGGCTCCTACCTACTTTCCCGTCCTGCGGCTTCACACATGTCCTCTCTACTGCAGTCAGATCAGTCCAGTCATCCTACTAGGGCATGCTGGGTCCTACCTCTGAAGCTTTCACACATGCTGATTCCTTTATCCGGAACACCACCACTGCTTCATTTCATTGGCCTAACTCTTACTTAAACATTAAACTTCCACACAAAATATCCCCTCTACCGGCAAGCCTTGCCAGATTCTCATCCTCATGTTAGATTTGGAAACATTTTCTTTGCGCTCCCATCAAGACCTTGGCCAGATCCAGAAGCAGTGGACTGTACTTCCTGATTCTCTCACTTTTCTTCCTTATGGTTAGTATTTTAATTCAGTTACCCGTCATTTCCCCCTGTCTTGAATTACTGCAATAATGTCCTGATAGATACTGATCATGTCCATAAAAATCTGTTTACTTTTCGGATTCCCTCGTTAGACAGTAAGTTCTTTACAAAAAATGAACATATTTAATTACACACAAGAGGTCACAATAAATTAACATTTGTGGATTAAAACTGAATGGGAGGTTGCTAGATGGAATTAATGGCAGACAGAAAGCTTGTGAGTGAATGAGTCAGGCCTTGGATGCCAGATAATTTGGATATTTAATAGATGATGGGGAGGTTATGAAGATTTTTGGACAGGAAATTGTAATAATTAAAGCATTATTCAGGGAAGTTCCTTGAGATGTAGTCTGCAAGATAGACTGGAGTGGGGCAAAGCTGTAACTAAGAGAATATTTGAGAGAAACTTGCAATCATTCATATGAGAATTAAGATAACCATTACTGATAAGTCACTGCACTTGCCACTCTTCCAGTTAGTGTTTGAAATTCCTTTTAGTCTGTGTATAAATTTTATCAGGGTTTTTACTTAATTTCTTTCTGCTTTAATAATCTATATCCCTTAAACAGTTGAGACCTACATAAAAATGTAATAAAATGGAAAAAATAACATCTTAACCTACCACTCAGATGTAACCACTGGCAACATTTTGATATATCTCCTTCCAGCATTTTCTATGCATTTGTTCTTATTGTGTTAAGATCATATATATATTATGTATATAATATATATATGATAGGTATATATATAATATATACCATATATATAATAACCATATATTACATATATATATACTATAGATATATATACTATATATGTGTATATATATATAATTTTATATTCTGTTTTCTGACTGATAGGGTATGGTAGCACTTCCTCTTTCTATGTAAAAATCTGAAGGTCTGATAATTGTTTATCATTCAGATATGTTAGATTTTACTCAACTATAGCCCTAAAAGTGAACATTTTGGTTTTCAATTGATACTATAAATAAAGCTATGATAAACATTTTTGGTGTATAAACTTCTGTTTCAATTTAGATTATTTCCTAAGAGTAGATTACTAGTAGGTTTTTACTAAGTCAAAGGTTGTGACCATTTTAATAGCATTTGTGCTTATTAAATTGCTTTCTAGAAAGCAAGGATTAATTCCATTTGCATCTTCTAAACAAACTTTAACATGCATACCACGTGTCATATAACAGCAGAGGCAAACACCTGAAAAATGTATCACTTGGAACAGTTTTGCCAACATAGAATATTTCCCTATCTCCCCAACTCTGCTTTTAAATTTTTAAAACAGTGACTGTAACAATAAGGATTGTACTCTTTCTTTATATGTATATACATATGCATTATGTAAATGGATATGGAAAGAGTGAAGTGAATGAGAATTACAGTCTAGTTAATGAAACTGACAACTGGCTGGACTCACCATAAGATAGGCAGATACTCAAAACCTATTAGTATCCCTTTAGACAAGAGGAAAAATGATCATTTCTCACTTTAAAATATTTTTATATACAAACAGTGAAGTGGAGAACCTTCTATCTATAAAAGCCCATAAGAGGTAAAATAAACATATTTTACTGTTATGTGGTGAGTACAGTTGGTCATATGTATTAGATTTAAACTATTACCTTTCCCTTCCTAATTTCTGAAACATTTTCTCAAGTTTTCAAGTGATAGAAATACTACTTAGCTCAGAGTGAAACAACTGAATATCAACTGAGTTTTGTCAACAGAGAGGCCTTTAAGCAAGACTGGCAAACTATGGCTTGTGAGCCAAATGGAGTGCACTGCCTATTTTTGAGAAAATAGCCTGTGAGCTAAAATGGTTTTTACATTTTTAAACAGTCCAAAAAAAAAAAAAAGAATACTATTTTGTGATATGTGAAAGTTACTGAAATTCAAATTTCATAGTCCATAAATAAAGTTTTATTGGAACACAGCCACATCTTTCATTATGGCTGCTTTTGTGCAGAGAGGAATAGCTGTGAGAGAGACAGGAAGGCCCAGGAAGACCTAAAATATGGACTATGTGGCCCTACACAGAAGAAGTTTGCCAACCTCTGTCTTGGAGTAGTATATGACTTTCTATTTTCTTCACTAATCTGACTACTTTAATCAGTATGTCCCAGATGTTCTGCTGCTCTTCAAATTCTTACCTTGTTACGTTTTGCATTTTAAAGTACCTGCCATTCTTCATGAACTTATGAAACTATTATGTCCATTTTCGGAGCAATATTTTATTATTTTCTATAGCTTTGTCTAGAGCCCATTTTCATCTTGCTAGATGGTTTGATTACTGAAATTAGGTCACTGGTATTTGGAATTTTGCAATTCTAAAAAACACATCATCTATAAATTATGCATGTTTTGAGGATAAAAATGCATGTAATTCCTTATATACAAGGTAGAGGCATTCCTATTTCAAGTTTAATTAGCCAACAGTGCTCTCTATTAACCAGGAAAAGAAGTCAACTTGAACAGCCTATACACAAATCCTACTGGCTGATCGAAGTGTCCCTATATTCAGTTTGGCTACATTAAACAAAACCTTCCTTGACCCTAAGCTGCACCTACTATCAATATTCTGGGGGAAGATACCATAAATTGATACCTATAGTCCTTAGATTCAATTTCATACAATATGAAGCACTTCTTTGGAGACCAGTCTCTTGCTGGTTATTGTTCTCATTCAACTTGATCTGAAGTCTACTGAATTGGGATATTTAAGGGCCCTTTGTGGTGGCATATGTGATTGTGCAGCTGAATATGTTCAACTATTCCCTAGGAATTAGTTTTGTTCTTCCTTTGTTTGTTTAGGCAAGCACTGGTTGTGGAATATCCAGCATTTTAAGTGATTCTGCCTCAGAGCATGTGTTAGAAACTATAAGGAGAGTTTACAACTTTTCAATTTTAAAATCAGCTTTGGATTTCTGGAATTGGTGTGTCCCTGTTTCTTCCCATCCTGTTGGGACTTACTGTTGTTAGCAACCTCCTGTGTGGTTCTAAGATCTGCTGACCTCTTTGAAACCTTTCCAGCTGTCATTGCCACTTTCTTGATCTCTGCAATATAAGCTACATTGTTTAGTGGAGCTAAGTTCTATGAACTCTGGAAATCCTCCCCGAGACTATGAATTGACTAACACCCAAGGTAGCATAAACATGCAGACACAAATGTTCCTAAAACCAAGCCTGCTGGGCAACGCAGGATATGACGTGGAGTCTGGAAAAAGCAACAGTTTGCTCACTTGCATGTCTATGACTACCTCCAGGTGCAGTCTGAAGCTAAGTGGCTAGGTTTTCTGAGTCTCAGATGTAACCTCTCATTAGAACACAACAGAATTTGCAATTGTGGATGAAGGAATTCCATGAAGACCCTCTGGGCCCATTAAGACTTCTGGCTTCAGAGGGTCCTAAAACACACTTCCTTCAACCTATGGAGTTTTGTAAAGAGACACCACTTTTTTTTTTTTTTTAAAACAAAGCTGATCTAAGTTTTAGCTTGAAGATTATAATGCTTACAGCTCATTAAAATTTGTACCCAGAGAATGCAGTTGCAAATTAAAAAGGAAAAAGAAAAGTTTAATAGATATCTGTCTTGTGTCCAGTTTGTCATAAAAAGGTTCTTATTATTTTTGGTAATAAAGTTAAGACTTTGCAAAGGATTTACTTGGACTAAGAATTCCACATTAGTCTGGCTTTACATGTGGAGCATTAGACTAGCGACTCTCAGCCTATCTCTTGAAACCTTACAGCTTGGCTATTCTAATAGACACACCATGCAGCCCAAACCTAGGGATAGCTGGACAGTGCTGTAGAAATAACACTCTATTGAGAATCAAAAGATATGGAATTCAGTCCCAACTCTACTACCATCTCAACCTAACAGTTCCATTTGTCTCCTTATTTATAACACGCATAACAAATAACACAACCCACACGTGGGTATTGTGAAAACAAAACTAGTAACAAATACGAAAAGACCCTGAAAACATGTAAAAGAGTAAAATATGCAGGTGTCGTGCTGGTAGTGGTCAGCCATGCTTTAGCATTGCAGAATTCCAAAGAAAAGGTATCTTCTTTTCCTTCCCACCCAGATACCACATGCCTGTCACATGAAGACTCCTGTTTCTCCACCCCCCTGAGCCAGCTGCTCTTATGATCACCCTTCTCATCCTGGCTCCAGTATCCAGAAAACATTTTTTTTTTAAGATTTTATTTATTTGAGAGAGAGAGAGAGAGCACTCGAGTGAGAGAGCACAAGCAGGGGGAGCGGCAGGTAGAGGGAGAAGCAGGCTCCCTGCTGAGCAACAAGCCCATCCCAGGACCCTGGGATCATGACCTGAGCCAAGGCAGAGGCTTTAACCCACTGAGGCACCCAGTATCTGGGAATCTTGCGGGTCACCAAGGGCCACGGTGGTCTGTGCCTCTAAAAGCGAATGGGAGGGGAGGTAAGCTTCCTGCACTTTGCTTTCTGTGGGCGGAGGCCGGAGCCTGGTGGGTGGGGGTGTGGTGGCCACGGGCGCAGTGCATGGCTACACCGGGCTGCGCCTTCCCAGAGGTTTCTCCCGTCACTGAAGAATGCAATTACTGGGGAAACTTTTTGAACATCTAAAAGGCTAAATGACAAGTACTAACACGAGTTGTCTCTGGGTGGTTGCCATTATAGGAGTTCTGGTTTTTTGTTTTTTGTTTTTTATTTTTTGCCACATGTCTGTATGTTCTCACTTCTGCAATTAGTAACACAAAACCCCAAAAAGATATTTTGAAACAAACAAACAAACTGGCTTTTAACTATATTACGAGCAGCAAACAACTCAACCACTTAAAAACATAGAAATTTCTCGAGAGAAACATTAGAAAACAAGAGCATGTTGTTCACTCTAAAATGATGAGTATAACATCAACTCATCTGAGAAGTTTTCCTAAGAAGTTTTATTAAAAAAGGATTTATGTGATTTTAATGTCCTGTCAGTTTTACTAGAATTAAATAAATATTCTTAAATAAGAATGTACTGTGTCTACCTTTCCAAATTTTATTCTAGTAGTGTGGTAGAATGATGAAAAAGCAAGCGAAAAATTAGAATCTAGCTACTGGGGGTGGGGGGAAAGCAAGAGGGACCCCGAGGGTATAACAGATTCTGAAGCTGGTCTATAGACCAGATGGGAAAACTTGCTCTCTAATCTAATGACTTTCTTTTAATCACAAGCAGTAGTTTCCTTATTACCCAGAGTTTTAGAAATACATTATTCTTGAGATGACTTCCTAGGATTTCTTTTACTCATTTAAGACCACATCTTTGTATTTAATTCATCCTCATATTATCCCTGCAGGGCACATCCCTCTAATTATTCCCATCTAAAGTGACAGGAAAATGGAATTACACTACTTGGGAAACAGACATCCTTTGGTATGTCTTTTCTCAGTGCCCCCTTGGTCAAAGACTGTGAGCTGTCCTTGGAGGGCAAGGACTGTGGCTTCTCTGTCTTTGCATGTCAGTGCCCAGGCCATTCTGGGGGCAGAGTATGTACACAGTAAAAATCTGAACAAATGCATAAATAATAATAGCCAATGCGTAATGCTTACAGTATCTCGACCACTATTCTAGCGCCATTATACACAGTAACTCACTTAGTCCTCAGAACCCTACAAAACAGGTCCTATCATTATCCCCATTTTACAGATGTGAAAACTGATACCCAGAGAGCAAAGCAAGGTTACACAGAGCCAGGATTAAAGCCTATGAACTTGGGCTCTAGAGTCCAACCGCATCATGGCCACGCCGAGCTGCCTCGGCAGCCCCTGTGCTAACCAGGAGGCTGTTTCCTTCCAAGAGAAGCAGGGTTGCACTGGGCTCCCATCTCTAAACTTTCCTAGGTTTCCGTCCGAGGCAGCTACACTGTGTGGTTCCTTGGGAGACTTAAAAAGGGAAATAACTGGACACAGGCACACAAATGCAGAATAAACGAATCCCCAATGTTCACAATTGCTGTGTTTGTAAGGCTGTTTCTCAAATACCTGTGGGGATTTGTGAGAGCGCCAGCTGTACTGGTGACTGTGGAGACTCGCCAGCAAAATATTTTCATCAGTATCCACCTGGCCAAACCGCAGTGTCTCCTGTGTGTCATTACAGATCACAAAATGGCTGAAGACCAACTCCTCTACCTCAGGGCATTTGTTCTGAAAGAAAAAGAATACGAAAGCCAACGTGCATCAGATTAATTGCAAGATGTTTGGCAGCTGTCTGCCCAGTGGCGATTGTTACAACACAGAAACACTGAAAGATCTGTTGTCATTAGCTCTGGTATACAAAGTATTCTATACTTCCAGGATAAGCACAAAAAATACCTTAAAGAGATCTTAAATGTTCCAAGAATATGTTTTGATTTATACTCCTGCAAAATAAATCATACGCACAGAAGAGTAAAAGAACAATGAGATCCCTCAAACTTTTAACATTTTAAAACGAATTAACATGCTACAAAGAATGCTGTACTGAGTAGTGCACGTTTCTGAGCAGAGTACTGGAGGCTAGAATTACCATGTTCCTGGCCTTCTAAACTCGACAATCAAGACCAATTACCAAAGCCACAGTTTGTACCCTACAGAAAGTAAGGATCATTTAGGTAATACATCCCCAGATCCCTTAAGGGGAAGGGTAGATGTGTGTGTGTGTAAATCTGCTCAGGGAGAGATGTAAATAAAACCATAACTTTCCCTCTATTGTTAAGAGGCTGAACACACAAAACAGACCAGCTCTGGAATCAGTGTAAGCCAAGTTGCAGTTTTCAAGACAGATAATGTTCGTTGAAAAGCAGTTGTTGGTATCTGTGTCAGCTAATAGTCACCCATCAGCTCATCTCTTCCATTCGTCTGCTGAGGTGCAACAAATTAGTAATATGTTCCTGTGTTGAGACCTTCCTTCTCAACTTCATGGTGTCTGCATCGGTTGCTGTTATACCCAAACAGCGACAAAGTGATCGAGCATTTCTGTGTTTCCTCTTCTATCCCTCTGGTTAGGTTATAGCTTAAAAACTAATAAACACACTTTTTGGTAAATGAAAAGAAGAGGTGAATAGATGCTCAAGCTGAGAATGCAAAAAAAAAAAAATCTTAATTAGCCAATCAATTTACAGACAATCGGAGGTCACTGGAACTGATACTTCTCTTGTGGCCTCTATTTCCTGGTTGTGGAGCTAAATGTCACAATGCCACACTAGGTCACTTGCCATTTTCCCAAGGGGAGGGAGAGTAAAAGGGGACACATAACTCACAAGCAGAGTGATTTAAGTGATTATGAGGCCTGAGGAGTCTAAGGATAGAAGTACCTGGAATCCAGCCTAGACCAAGACCCGATCTAGAACCTCATCCAGAATAGGTGTCTTGGTGGGGGCAGAATCCAGGCCTTGTCATGCACAAAGCCCCTGAAGTAGGTGGACAGTACTTTCTGGCTGCAGTTGATAGAGGGGCCCTGAAACACCTCATTCTTCCAAATACCCTCAGGGACTTGTCACTCTGTCACCCATCGATTCTCACCAACCTCCTTATTCTCGCGGAGTGGAACCTTGCTTGACAGCCACACTAATCACAAAAAAAGAGTCTTGGGTTAAGAGAGATCAAAGTAACTAGAAGTAACAATTGTTGTCTACCATACTCTCTACACTGTGGCTTTTAATCATGAGCTATGATTTCAAAGCTTGAGTGCCAGTGGGGTTGAACGTTCTGCCTGTTCTGACCCCTGCCACATCGTGAGCCACTCCCCACTTGGCTGCTAAGACCCAGCTCTGAGAGCTCTTTCCTGCTCCTCCAACACCACCCTAGCCCCCCTTCTACTCATTCAGCACATCAAACTCCTTCTTGCCTCAGTGCCTTTCCCTTGCTCGGACCTCTTTTCCTTCACAGTTAACTAACTTGTTTCTACTTAGCATTCAGATTCCTGTTTTCAGGTCATTTCCGCTGGGTAGCCTTCTGGGAGCACCCCCAGACCACGTCATGTCCCTCCAATTTATGCTCACATCACACTCCTACTATATCACTTTCCCTCCTGTGACTAAGAGATAATTTGTTTGATTCTGGGTTCACTCTTGCCTCCATCGCTAGAGTCTGTGATGCAAGAGGGCAGGAACTGGGTCTGTGTTATTTACCAGTTTATCTCCAGTATTTGGCATAATGCCTGACACATAGGTACTCAGTAAGCACTTATGAAACAAATGCATGAGTAAATTTAATTTTTAAAATTATAAGTGAATACATGTTCACAGTAGAAAAATGAGAAAATATAGGAAGTATGGATTTTTTTTTAAGTCTCTAATTTTGCACTCAAATAACTGCTATTAAAATTTTGGAGGATTTTCTTCTAGCAATTTTTCTTTTTTGAGTGAAATGCCTGTTTCTATTCCAGTCTATCCTATCTAATCCTATCTTATATGTCTTACATATTTAAAGGTTTATAAACTTTTAATCAAACTGGAGTCACAGTGTATAATTATTTTGATGAGATTTTTCCATTTGCCATTATATAATCAACATAAACTGTTCTCATAAACATTTTTCTCTCCTTTAGGTCCAACAGTGCAAACATGAAGAAAGGGATATGATCCCAAACTCCCAGTTAGATGTCCTGAGACTGAAATTCAGTTTTCATAATGAATTGGGATCAATCTGCTGGTAACACAGAGGTTAAGTTACCAGATGGGGCTTGAGTAGGAAAAAAAAAAAAAAAAGCATATTACTTTCCCCAGCTCCAAAAACTGACCTTTAATAAATGATGAGTGTTTTAGAAAAATGTAAATGAAAGAACACAAGGGGGTTGTTTACATTTTTCTAAAGAATACTCAAAGTCCTCAGAGAACTGTTTCTCTACTGTTCCTTCATCTGTGGAGTTCATTATAACCGTAATAAGTTTAAGCATCTCTTGGAGTCTCTTAAATTCTGGTGTATTATAAAACAGTTCATACACATTTTATATGACATCATATAGTCTAAGTCTCAGGATGCTCACTCACATTTGTAATTAAAAGATGGCTTATTTACATTTAAGATTCGTGCTGGAGTGTTGTACAGGCATTCGCAATTAAACAGAGACCGACATCATTCTGGTGTAAGATAAGACACATGAGCAAGACCTTCATTTTTAAATAAAAATCCCCTTTACATGTTATTTTGTCCAAATGTGGGGATATGGCATTGAAATATAAAGCAAATTGCAAGTGGCATTTTGCGTCCTTAATCTGGTTTCACAAAACATTAATCATGTGCCAAAGAGAAAAAAAAAATCTACAGCCAGAGAAATCAGACACTGATGAAGGCTTCTGTTAATCTTGAGCTTGTGAGCTAAAGGTGAAAGGTCAAATTGTTTCATTCTTCAACTGTCTGGTCCATCCACACTGGATACAAATGGCTTGTATCAGATATGAATCCAATAAAAGTATGCGGAGAACTTGAACAACTTATCTTGCTTATTAAATTCATATTTCTCCTCGGCAATAATTAGACTGCCTATGAGCACTGTACACACAATAACCTCCAAGCTTGGGAAACTAATCTTCCCCACTAAGGGAATAAACCACATTCAGAACATCTTAGAAACAATGAACTTAATAACCCTCTATAAACCCATTTCAATGTCAAATGTCCTGTAATTTCAAAGTAGTGCATTTCTGTATTTACTTTAGAATGCATAGGGTTAGATGCCTACCACATTAAAACTTGGTGGCAAGTACCCTTGACATGGGAGGAAACAAGAAAATTACAGCAACAATTACAGAAGTATATCCTCTTGTGGCTCATGTTAACATTGCCAAATCCCTGTATAAATCAGAATCAACTATTCATAGAATGTACCTGTCAGCAATATGCTACGTGACATATGGCTCTACTTAATCAAATATACAATTCCATTTTTTAAAAAAACCCAGAATATTCCTTCAAGGCACTGTGTTAGCCAGTCAGTCATTTGCACTCTGATGTGGTTTACAACATTTAAATATTTATGCACCGTATTTTATTTATATGTATAGCTGTGTCTAAGAGAATATTTTTACCCTGGGAGGAAACTGATATTTCTGAAGGCCATTTTGCAGTAGTTGCTACACGTGAGTCCTCTTAGAATGGCCCTGATACCAAGACAAAAATATCCTGGGCTTAAATGCTCTATCAATGACTCTTTTATATTTTCTAGGTTTGTTTTTTATTAAATGCATTGTTCAAAATATGACAAAAAACAGAAATTGGAGCCATGGAGGTTTTTTTCACATCACTATTCGAACCAGCTGCAAAGATTTAGATCACACTAGCTCTTATTTTACGCATGTCCTCTACAACAAGAAAACCATGGAATGCCCTTAAAAAAGAATTTTAAAATAAAAAACAGATGTGTTATCTTCTTTCCCTTTGCTATTGTAGTGCCATGTTAGGTAATTAATTCCTTAGTCTTATATAGGTCTTCATGCATATAAAGAAAAGAGTTTATTCCCATAAAAATTCTTAAGTTAGAGAACTCTGAGACCCCCAGCCCCCCAGCCTGCCTCCACATGAGGTCAGTGTAGCACGAAGGAGCATTTCTCCTGGAGGGCCAGCTCTGCACAAATGCAGGTAGCATATACAGAAGTGGTGGTGGTGGTGGGGTAGTGTCCCAGCTTTAACAGCAACACAAACTTGATGGAAATACAATGATATACTGAAAATCAGTATGGAAGTGGAAGTGATTTGTTCTTAAATTGCAGAGCACCATATTATTCAAACATTCTGTGAAATTATTTTCATGCTAGTGGCACGGACAGGTTCCCCATTTTAAATACACCGTGCAGCACAGACTTACACTTCATCCCTTGTTTGATATGGCTAATTTCTGGCAAGAGATAAAAGGACGAATATAATCGATCAAGAGTCTTTAACTAATTAAAAAATGGCAGAATGATAGTGGGGGAAAGACTAAGACTCGGTGGGCTTGCGTATTTCTTCTTGCTGATTTTTCCCTTTGAAAAGATGAAATGTTTACTATCGGCAAGGCTCACACAGGTTCTTCATTTCTGCAATGGATGCTTAGACAATTTGATACATAACTAAGTTGAAGCTTTGGCAAAGGAAAGCCATAATACTTGGAAAAAATTTCTGGGAATATGTTCCTTTCCACACAGATGTGGTACATTAGTCACAAAAATGTGGGCATGGTCTCCTATGCATGTGTAGAGAACCCATATTCTCCAAAGCTTTTAAAAATAACATGCATCACTTTGCTAAACAGAGAAAACCCCAAATATTATGGTGCCCATCAAATTCTTCATTCTCTCACATTTTGGTTGGTGCTTCGCTTACTGTTGGAAGTGATAACATAGAGCGCCTAGTAAAAGATCACATGCAGACAAACTAAACTGTTCTAGGATGTGCCTACCTGTTGCCAAGCTTGTACTGCAGTGTTTAGAGAATGAACCACATGTTGCCCGCAGTTGACGAAGATAGAGTCCACTACGATGGAGCAGTCAAGCAGCTTTTCTCCTGTGTCACGGGAAACGGCCATCTGCCCGAAGATGCTGAAGGGTTTCACCACACTCTGCATTGTGACATTTCTGCACTCGAGAAGTTTACAGTCCGCCTGAGCTGAGAACCGGATCTCCTGACAGACAGGGCTGTTGCTCCACTGCCGGAGATACAGGTGCGGTTCTTTGAAGGAAATAATCATGTATTCTAGTTCAGAAGGCACATTTTTATCAGAAATAAATGGTTGTAGGTACCGTGGCGGAGCTGTTGAGAAAACAACCAGGAAAAACAGCAGTTGGGATGAGCCAAATATTTTATGGAAATAAAGAGATGACGTTTAAATTATTCACTTTTTAAAGGTTACCGAATTCACAATTTGCAGTTTAATAAAATGCAAACACTATCCTGAAGGCATTATAATATTTGAACTACCATTTGATATTTGCCAACAAAATGGTTTTGTTCAATTGGCATGTCTCAAACATATATTGTCTAAAGTTCACATTCAGTTTCACAGACAAAAATTTGATCACAGAAGACAACAGATAAAATGAAGAGGAGGCAAATATTGAAGGGGAGTTTTATGAAATGCTCTGTATCTACCAACCAAATCTCAAAAACAAAAACATGACTCGAAGAGAGTTAGAAAAAGCAGGTTAAATTCCATTTTTGCTGAAAAGGCAAGATGCTTAACAGCAGCTGTGTTTAGTTTTAATCTGATATTTTAAATCTGATTTTTTTTTTCCTTTTTCCATTACATGTTGGGTTGAAAACCTGAATCAAAATGTACTAACTAAGAAACATTTGGTATAGACTTTTAGGAGTAACTATTCATGCAACATTGGTAAATTTATAAAAGACTATTTTCGGTGGTGGGAAAATTTAATCTTCCACCTTACCAGCTTGTAAAAATGACAGTCCTTTACATTTCTGGAGAATTTGCCCTTCCTTTGTAGAATGTATTCATGCTTTTGAAATCAGGTAACATCGAATACTTTTGGAATCTATCCTTCATTAATGTAGTAGCTCAGGACACAGAACAGAAACAGATGTATTTCTTTTAAAAAGATCCCAGTTGGAAAAACAGTAAAACCTGCAATTTTTGTAACTTCCTTGAAAATTCTTATTAGGAAGCATGCAAAATCATGTCAGTTCAATACTACTGGTAATTTATATAATAGGTCCATATGGTGGTTCAAAAGTAAGGGGTACATCTGTTAGATGAAGTCAACTTCAGAATAATTTTGCCAGTGCTCACTGTTAGGGGAAATGAATGCCTCTTCTAAAAATTTCCACCATCACATGGGTGGTAGTCAGTTGGGAAAGAGCTTTGGGTGGTGGGAGTGATCAGCAATTGCAGCACTTTGAAACATCACTAATACTGTAATACACAGAATGAAAACCCTTCCATGTCTTTTTACTTCATAAAAGAAAATAAATGATCTGGGTAAAAATCGATGACCTGTGTCTTAGAGAACACTCAAGAAAAACAGTACATATTAAATACGTTCTATCAGATGCTAAAGGAAAGAGTACCTGTGCCTAGTTGATCAAGGTGATGACAAAGATGGAACTCCAGGTGAGCAAACTGGAAGGAAATGCAAAGAGATGGAACAAACCATGGGGTAAAACAGGAGTCGACTCTGGTACAGGCAGCCAGGGCTGTTGGAGTTACAAGTTGGTCACAAGTGCTTTGAGAACCAGATTCACTTGCAGAGCTATGGGAAATAAGTAATAAAAGAAGATCAATGACCTAGATTTCCCAATACCATATAAGTGAAATGTCTTTCTATAAGGATTTTTAAAGCCAGCACCCATAATCCTACAGTTAATATATAATCATGAAATCTTCCATACTTACTCACATAAACTAGTTGTTTTTAAAGAAAGACAATTATCATATGATCTCTCTGATATGAGGAATTTGAGAGGCAGGATGGGGGGTTGTGGGGGTAGGGAGGGAAAAAATGAAACAAGATGTGATTGGGAGAGTGACAAACCATAAGAGACTCTTAATCTCATGGAACAAACTGAGGGTTGCTGGGGGGTGGGGGTGGGGTAGGGATAGGGTGGCTGGGCTATGGACGTTGGGGAGGGTTTGTGCTATGGCGAGTGCTGTGAAATGCGTAAGCCTGATGATTCACAGACCTGTACCCCTGGGGCACATAATACATTACATGTCAATTAAAAAAAAAGAAAATAAATAAAAAATAAAAATAAAAAAATAAGAAAAAATTTAAGTCCAAGTTGATTATTATCTATAAGTTATTAGCAGAAAGATTTCAAAGGATTCCTCAAACCCCAGGTCATGTTGACCTACCTCCAACCCAATTTCCTTCCTTCCACATCTCACGCAATTTACAGACAACTTGTTCTTCTATTAGTTTAAGACCAACCCAATTTGGAGTATGACTCTGCTGTTCAAAAACCCAATACTTCCAGTGTCGCCATAAATGTTTCACTTTGTTTTACTTCTCCAGATTGTCCATATCCAGAGGGCCATGAGTTGGTCACTCCTCTTCACTGAACACCCACTAAATGCTATACTAGGTGCCATAAAAGTTATGACGACGTCCAGAAGAACCAAGGTGGACAGTTACACGGCATGGGCCCTCTATTCACTTGCCCCTCCTCCTACCGCTATTTTAAACAAGTAAAATCTCATGAAAAGAATCTGCAGGAGGGAAGAAGTTTGTACGTGACAGCTGCTGATGTGCACGGGAAACATTCTGCCTAGCTGCCTGGCCTCAGTGCTGGCAGAGGCACAGGACCTGGGGAGTGGGATGGCGCGAGGGGCATTCTGGTGACTGTGGATCACTGAATAGCTGCTTCCCTGTTCTCTCTCATTGTCCTCTGCCCTCTTCTTTCCAAATCTGAAATTTGTTCTAGAGCTATGGGAGCCTGGCTTCCAAGTCCATGAGGAGCCTAGAGAAGAAACACCGTGATTTACAGTATCCTCGGGGGAACTAGGGCAGGAAAAACTAAGGAAATAAATCGTTGGTTTTATATCACCATCTAACTGGTGATATAAAATATGTAGACCTTTAGAAACCTCAGCAAGTAGAACCACCACCCAGGTACAGACAGGAAGGTCAGAAGCGCTGCCAGAGTAGAAACGTAAGAGGAATGCAGGACGGCGTGAGGTGCGTCACGTGGGATTCTCAGAGTGTGAATCTTCAGCTAAGTTTTGAAAGAGGTGGTGAAAAGGCTGGTGAAAATGAAAGCTAGGAGCATTCCAACATGTTTACTGAGCCTTTAATTTTAAGAAATTTATAGTTATATGGTGGTATTTACTGCAATGTTAGGAAATCTTCAGTGCCTACAAAGAAAACACAAACTCTGGGGCAATTTGTTACTGATTAAATGCTATGCGCAAGGAATGCCACTAAGTATATTCTAAAGCTTCTATGAACAGGCATACTGTTCCTGTTCCTGCTAGGAATTTATCTGTGGAGTTACAAATAACAGATTTCATTGACTAGGTAAAATTAAAACTTGTACTTATTCAGAAAGAGCAAAATGTATTAAGTGTACATGTGTTTTATACATTTGAACTACTTTCAGAAGTTGTTAGAAGAAATAGGGTACAATGTTAGTCAAAATATTATTAAAAATCCAGGCGAGAGTTCTAGGAGATCAGTTTTAAAACAGTGAGTACACAATTTAAGGTGTTTATCTGAAGCGTTTTGCTTGCCAACTACAATTTTTGACACTCTTGAGATTTTCCAAGATTTATTTTTCTATCTTGAGAGTAGCAGATAGTATAACATATTGAAAAAGGCTGCTAAAACAGGAGTATGTGTTACATTTTTTATTAATAACAAATTGATTCTTTAGTTCTTCCTACATTAAATATACACATAAATTTTTAAAAAGAGATATTTTTTGGCTTACATAGTAACTCGTTACATACTCAAGTAGTTAGCAATACTCTTTCAATCTTAAAATCCTAACTA
This sequence comes from Ailurus styani, assembly GCA_002007465.1. Taxonomy (NCBI): domain Eukaryota; kingdom Metazoa; phylum Chordata; class Mammalia; order Carnivora; family Ailuridae; genus Ailurus; species Ailurus styani. Next base: position 3,640,045 of record LNAC01000064.1, read on the forward strand.
AAATGGCCATTGAGTTACACTATATATGAAAAATTCATACTTATTAAAAAATTAGAGTCCTATCAAAATGAAAACTTCTTAATCACAAAATATGATATATATAACCCGAATATACTTTAAATGTATTATAAACCAGTAAAATTATAGTTTTTTGATACTCAATTTGATCATCACTATATATCACAAAAACAGCATGTATATATATATATATATATATATATATATGCCTACCTCTTACACCAGGACTAGACAGATGTAAGTGTCACAGAGCTAACTAGTCACATATAGGAGAGGGATGACCCTGTTAGGGACACTGAGGGCAGCTATGCTGGCATAATTTCCTTGATTGGGTACAATAAACTCTGATCCAGATGTCAAAAGGAAAAACATAATTTATGAGATGTGTCATCAGTAGAAATAGAGAAGAAAGTAAAGGTGGTGACTCTTAGGGGCAGCACCTGTCAAACAGTAACACACAGAACTCAAGATTCAGTAGTTAGCTGAACTATCCCTAAGATCCTAATGGAAACTCAAATTCTTAGAATAATGGAAATATTCTAAAAAGTGGAAAATATGGCAGGAATTTTACATAGCCATATCTGCATTTTAGCCAAAAGGTTATTATTTATCAACTGTCCTATAGAGGGGTGACCTATAGAGTGGTATCAACTCTTTTTTAAACAAGGAGTGTTTTAGTAAGTCTGTGTTTTGATTGATTAATAGGCATTCCTGGGACCCAGGCTTAGTCCTTGAAGATCCATCCCTGGTGCCATTCTGGGGTAAACCCCTAGGGCAGTACCGGAACCCAACAATCTGACTTAACTGATGAAGGCTTGAGCTCTTCTCTGGACCCCTCTGTAGTAAGAAAGTCTTTATCATACAGTAAAATACAGCAGAGAGATTAAGCAGAGAATAACTAGGTGAAAGAACCTAGTGAAGATACTTGCACTTCTATCTTTTATATTATAGCCTTCACCAAATTGTGTCAGCACCTGGCAAAATCTCATTTTTTTTCATCTGTAAAATGAGTACAGTAATTGAATGACTCAGTATTAAAGGAGATGCTGCCTACGAACTGTTCAGTATAATATCGAACACTCAGTAACAGAAAAAAATGCCATCCTCCTTTTTCTGGCTGGTAAACAGGGTACCATACTGGTCACGTAGTTCAACGTCTGTAGCTCCCACAATGGGTCTTGTAATATCACACTGACATGCGTCTGATTGTGGCATGGTCTTTCAACACTGGTTCATCTAAACTCCCTCCTGCCTACTTCAAAAACACTGCTCTGTCCCACCTGGGAGAGAGCTGCACGGTTAGGAGAAGACAGGGGAGGATGCATGTCTCTTGCACCAAGTTCTCTCTAGTCCTTAGAATCATCGTTTTTAAAATGCTTTAACCCAAAGTAAAAAATATACTTTTATTGTATTCTAGGACACATATAAAATGGTGGAGGGGGAAGGGGAGGTAGGTTTACTAAAAATATGACAAGCGATGATATTTTAAAAATTGTCATAAACTACATAGATAACATAAATTTACTATTTTACCCAAGTGCACAGTTTAGTGGCATTCAGCACATCTGTACTGTGGTACAACCATCAGTGCCCCCACCTGCAGAGGTTTTTCATCTTCCTGCACCCAAACTCTATATCCCTTAAACAAGAACTCCCCATTTCCCTCTCTCCCGCCCCCTGATGAACACACCATTCTACCCTGTCTCCAAAAATTTGTTATTCTTGGTATCTCATGTAAGTAGAATTATAAATATTTTTCCTTTTCACACCAATATTTTTTATTTTATTAAAAAACTTCTGGCTACAACCTGCTAAATTGATTTCATGACCCACTAATTGGGTTGTAATCCATGGCTTAAGAAAACACAACAGGCTTAAATAGGCCCTCAGGCAAAGGACTCCTTTATATCTGACTTTAAAAAGAGAGAATCTTCCACCGTTCACCGACTAAACACCGTGACACAGAGACTTCTGAATCATTTTAATATGACCAGCCTAGAACTTTAGGTGAGCCTTGAGGAAAACTGATTACTTTAGGGAATGTGTACAGGGAAAAGGACTAGCTGGCAGAAGACCAACTCCTGGTGTTACATGGAGTTCAATCATCAACTAAAAGGAAGTAATAAGGGCACCTGGGTGGCTCAGTGGGTTAAAGCCTCTGCCTTCGGCTCAGGTCATGATCTCGGGGTCCTGGGATCGAGGCCCGCATCGGGCTCCCTGCTCAGCGAGGAGCCTGCTTCCCCCTCTCTCTCTGCCTGCCTCTCTGCCTCCTTGTGATCTCTCTCCCTCTGTGAAATAAATAAATAAAATCTTTTAAAAAAAAAAATAAAAAAAAAATAAAAGGAAGTAATAAAAGGCTTCAAAAAGACACTTGGGGAAAACCACAAGCATCCTTTCTACTCAAGGTAGAGAAGGCAAAACTCACCTTTGGCCCCAGTAAAGAATATTCTGGTTTACACCTAAATGGTTTATGAACATCAGAAGATTTTTAAAAATGGTACTCAACAAATTTAGGTATACAAAAGGTACACACATCCAAGCAGCCAAATGGAAGGGAAGAGTATCCGGAGGCCACAGTCACTTCTGGTAGAAGAAAGTTCAATTGGTGGAGAGAAGAGAAACACTCCAGAGACTTGATCATCACGGGGCTCTTTGTCTAATCCCTCCACTGTCTGTCTATGCAAGCACCAAGGCTTTGAAAAATGAAAAGGATCTCCTCTTTGGAAAAAAAAAAAAGCTGTTGACCACTGTCTCAAAGATTACCAAATATGAGTGGATGGGGGCTTCTTTTATGAGATATTTTGGGAGTAGGAGAAAATATTTTGTTGTGGCATATCTGAAAATGAAAGTACTCCAAAAATCTCACCAGAGTTTCAAATTTCATTGTGCGAAGAAAGAGCGCCCTTAAGCCACTTCTTTTTCTAAGATGCCTTCTGCCATTAACCAGCATGTTGGGGGTAGGGATAAAAAGTCCTTTTAAGTCATCTGCTTTCACACGTTCTCACATTAGGAGAAATGACCATGCAACACGCACAACAAATCACCAAACACTTGGTATAGGTGAACACAGTTGAGCATTATCAACTGGTAATAAAGTTAACTGAACCTATATACCAAGATCTGCAGTCACGATCATGTTACATGAGAGTTGCCTGTAATTTGTATGACTTTACAAAGTCACATACTTCTAGGATTAGTCATTTGGTGTGAGGGT
>LNAC01000064.1:3643392-3711540 GCA_002007465.1 Ailurus styani
GAGGCGGGGGGGGCGGGGAGACGAACAAATTAGATAGTTGTTGTGGTCCATCAGAAGTCATCTAATTGATTCCAAACCCAGGGAACCTAGCAGAGTGGCCCAAAACCTGAGGGTTGGGCCCACCACTCTGTTTCTGTTTTTTTCCTTGTAGGGCCAATTACTGGGTAAGAAACTATATATTCCAAATAGAGTGTGTAGTTGCTGGCTACTTTCTGTTTGCTCACTGGATCCACACTTTCCACCCTTCCCCATCCTCTTCTCTGCCAATAGACTGTCTCTACAAGGGGCTCTGTCTTCTGTCTTGTCCTCTGGTTCAGCCAGTATAAGATGCCCGTAGAAGATCAGAAGAGGAGAGGAGAGTGGAGTGAGGGTATGTGTTCCCCAGGCTCCTTCAGGCCTAAGAATGGGATGATTCCCCAGGATTCCTAGCCCCAGGGTACTGTACTGTCCCTTAATCCTGCCCATGCTTTCATAAATAGTCCTTTCATTAACTCTCCACAATCTTTGAGTCTGAGTATGCCTTCTGTTTCTTGTCAGCACCTAACTGATAAAGGGGGTTTATTTAGGCTTAAGCAATAGGCATGGGCAAATATATACACGATTAGATTAAAGATAAATAGCCAAAATGGGTGTCTTGATCAGGGCTTTAAGGTCGTATCTTTTGCCTCCAGTCCAGTGTGCAGCAAACAGAAGTCTCCTAGAAGGTCAATACTATAGGGGAAACTAAGCTTGAAGTTACTCTACTTCAAATGCTGCCTTCAAAAAACCACAATCATTGCCAATCATTCCTTTTTATATGAGCGAGCAAACCACTGGTTAAAGATGGTGGAATGTAATTATTACAAATACACAGGCACTGAATGAAAGATAATCTACCTCTAATACATTAGATGTTAATTAAAAAAAACCAAGAGGTTATAAAACCACACACACACACACACACACACAGACACACACAGACACACACAGACACACAGACACACAGACACACACACACAGGCAGGCACGCTAATCTACCTCTAGGGATAAACAAAAAGAGAATGGCTCTATTGTCTCCAGTCCTTTGTAATGAAGGCTAACAAAGGCTAACTGCTCACCCTTTGGATTTAGTGCCTATTCATTCCTTAAGGCCTCAGTTTAGAAATTCGTTTCTCAAAACCAAATACCTAGTTGGTGATGGAGCCAGGACTTAAACCCAGGTCTTCTAACTTGAAATTCTCCATTAAATAGTGCTTCTATTTACCTACATAAAGTGATGCCATTACCATTGAGCTGCCCTACACTGTTGCAACTTAATGCCAATTGTGGGCAAGATGCTCTTTGTTTTTTCTTCCTTTTTTATCTTTTTAAGATTAAGCTTCTTCTTTTTTTTTTTTTTTTAAGATTTTATTTATTTGGCAGAGAGGCAGGCAGAGAGAGAGGAGGAAGCAGGCTCCCTGCTGAGCAGGGATCCCGATGCGGGGCTCGATCCCAGGACCCTGAGATCATGACCTGAGCCGAAGGCAGAGGCTTAAACCACTGAGCCACCCAGGCGCCCCAAGATTAAGCTTCTTAAGACTTACTTCTAAGAACTTTCTTCCTAGAACGTACAACAGTCCAATGCATATCCTTTTCAAAAAACTGAGAATATTACTTACAAGATAATCTCTAATCATAAAAGCATCAGGTTTTTGTCCAGTTCTAAATTTCTCATGACAGAATATACTGGAGCTAACTGCAGCAGCTTCCTTTCTGCATGAAATGCTGACATATTATTGAAGCACTAATGTTTTCTTTCTAGAAACTGGATAAAATTTATTTACTATTCCCTTTGAAAAGTATCTTAGCGGGGTCTTATGAAGTTGACTTTTAAACCAGCCCTTTAAATTTAATTTCATTAATATCAAATTCTATCCGAAATATGGTTAATGTCAAACAGAGCAAGATCAATTGTGAAATATTAGGTAACCTGAAAAATCCCAGGTGAGGACAAAAGATCTGTGATTACAATGTCAAAAGCTTGGTGAAAAATTGCCTGCATTTGATTGTCTGTGTAAATTTCCATTCCCTAAGGGTTCCACATTTCTGTAGTGCTAAGCTTACCACAAAAGTAATTTTTATGAATGTTTCAGATTCAGAGGAATTAACCTTGTTGAAAACACTTCTTTCAAATGCTGAAAATGCATTCTTTCATAATTAGAATCAAGAAATGATTTCTAACTTGATACTATTAATGAAACTCAGATTAAAAACATTTTTCTTTTTTTTAATTTCTTTTTTTTTAAGATTTTATTTATTTGACACAGAGAGAAAGATTACAAGTAGGCAGAGAGGCAGGCAGAGAGACAGGGAGAGGAGGAAGCAGGCTCCCTGCTGAGCAGAGAGCCCGATGCGGGCCTTGATCCCAGGACGCTGAGATCATGACCTGAGCCGAAAGCAGAGGCTTTAACCCACTGAGCCACCCAGGCGCCCTAAAAACATTTTTCTTACTTACAACTCTATTTTCTGAGATTTAGGTAATCTGTACTTAGAACAGGCAATCTTCCTATGCATTTGCTAATTCCTCTCGGGAAGGGTAGTCTTTTCATTGCTGAATTCCACATATACGTGAAATTAAGATCCCACTCCTCTACTATATTTTTACTACTTATAATCAGTAGGTAATATAAAAGGATTGTAATTATTGTTAAAGAGCCCACATGACCTGGAAATAGAATACATAAAATATAAAAACATACCATTATTAAGCACACAAAGTAAAAACTATAAAAGACTATGAGACTACTGTTAAAATGTTATCAGTGTGATATGATCATGGGTGATGGCATTCTCTCTATTTCCCAAATACTCTTCAATGAAAATGCAGTATTAAAAAAAAAAAAAAAAAAAAAGGAAAGAAAGAGAAGGAGAAAGCATTCACAACTCTTTATAATATAAAGTAGGAATCAGAACACGAAATGATGTGCTATGATTATAACCTTGTAAAGGCATACAGTCATAGGCAAAAGTAAAGGTAACACAGAAAAAAGAGTTGATTTGTGGGATGTTACGAATGATGGATGTTGTTTCTCTCTGTTAGTGCCAGAATGTTGTTTGGGGGGAGTAAAGGACAGATTACATAAAAGGAGTAAGATAATGCTAAAGCCAGTTCCTCAGGAGAACTGGAAGGTAGGACATTGAGAGTGACAGATGGCAAGATGGGCCTGAGCCTATGGTACAGGCATTATCATATGACCCAAGAAAACTATTCCACTGACTCTGATTTAGTTCTTTTTCTTGTCTTTTGTGGGAGCATGAACAGAAACAGCCTTAACTAATAGGGACATGTAAATGAGAAGATATGCTGAAGAATAGGTTACCGAAAAGCCAATTTTTTTCCTACTCTAAGTTAGTAGGTGTATCAAGCAGGCAAACATTGCCAACAGGGACAGTCTGGCCCTCTTTTGCCACTAACCGGATAGCCTGTAGGAGATGTGGGACAGGAAGCTGTGGGGACATGATACAGAATACATGAAGTCTACAGCTCTAGGATTCATTATGGCCAAATACAACGTAGAGCTATCCAGAAATCCTTTGGTAGAAGTCATTTTGGTTAGACAAGTTTTTTTTTTTTAAATGTCTAGAGGTCTTTTAAAGTTTATTTTAAAAACACGTAAGAGGGGCACCTGGATGGCCCAGTCAGTTAAGCAACTGCCTCCGGCTCAGGTCATGATCCAGGGTCCTGGGATGGAGTCGGTCATCAGGCTTCCTGATCAGCAGGGAGTCTGCTTCTCCCTCTTCTTCTCCCCCTCCCTCCTGCTTGTGCACGCGCTCTCTCTCAAATAAATAAAATCTTAAAGAAAATAGTAAAACCATTTAAGAACGAAATATTTCCAAAATTTATCTTTTTAGAAGGAGACAATACGATTTATTTAACCTTTCTCGTAATGCCCCAGGGTTATCATAAACACATACTGCTTACTGTATCGTTAAGAGTCTGTTGAGGAATTAATGGTTCTTTATAATTTTTTGCTCAGGATGGCTTCATTTTTTTTTTTTGGTAGTCTGTTTTTTGCCCTTTGTGTTTTTATACTTAAGGAACAGGTTCTTATCGTGAGGGCTCACAGGGCTATATTATGCATATAACACAGGATTTTTAGTATGCAGACTTTGCTATGTCAGCTCCTGTCTTCTGTCCTAGTTCTCATCTGTAGTTCACATAGATGCAGCTGCAGCCTGCTGAGATACGGCTAAGCGAGGGAGGGGTCAATAGATACGAGGACTTGATGACTGCTTCCCAGTATAATGTCACTATTTCATTTTTCACCGAGTTACCTTTGGTCATCAGCACCATTTTGACTGCTGTTCAGGACAATTCTCCAAAGATCCGAGGATACCAGCTTCTTCTGGTCACTCACAAGATTGATATCCGGCAACTGCAGTTCACAAACTTTGCTTTCAGACAGACTGAATTCTTGAAATGCAACAAAAACCTTCTGGAGTTCATCCCAGTATTCCAAACTACAAGGAATCTATATTAAAATAGAGAAGATTTTATAAGTTGCAAATACAAACTATGATACAGTTCCGTATTTGTTGAAATGCAAATTAAACCATCAAAGTTATAATATGAATAAGACTTTTAAAAAGGGATTTCTGTGAAAGACAGTAGTTCCGAATTTCTTCTCATAGTTATATTCACCCTGTTTACCTACTTTATTTTAAAAGACCGATTCAAGAATATGTGACAACAGCCAAGAAAGTTTTTAAATAAAAGAGAAAAAAATGAGGAACAAATTTCTACCAGGTGCTAAGTTTATTATGAGGCTATAGGAGTTAAAAGATAAGGTTTGAGTAGTAGCTTACAAATAGAAGAACTAGAACAAAAAAGAATAAAAGATATAAATACAGATAAATTTTAGTATGTAAGGAAGATACAATTTCAAAGAAGTCGGGAAAGACAGGAGATGAGGTTGCAAGAACTGTCTAGCCATTTGGTAAAACCAAAGTGGGTTCCTGCATCTTTCCTACAAGAAAGTAGATTCCAAAAGGATCAAAATGTTAAAGGCCAAAACTGAAAGCGTAAGAGAAAAAAAAATCAGTTAGTATTTTTATCATAACAGGGCAGCTTTTTATAAGTATGGCATAAAACCCTTGGAAGGATAAAACCCCACAAAACCACAGTGGATAAAATCAAACTAAAAAAAAAAAAAGCAAACTAGGGTAAGATAGGTGATGATAATGACATCAATGACAGATCCAGGAATAACTGTTGTGGTAGCAGAGAGCACTTACAAATCAATGACAAAATGATAAATAGCATATAGAAAAAAATAAGAAAAGGAAGATGTTGGAAAAGGTAATTAGCCATGGGCCCTGAACTTCCCTGCATGCGATTGCTAGATATGAACAGGAAGCAAGGCCCTGAAAGCCGTTAACCGGGGCTAATTCTTAGTTGTGTTTACAGAGAACAACCTTGAGGGATGTGGGAAAGTCTCTCGCCAGGACGAAAAGCAGACTCACTCTAAAGTGGGTGGATTTGACAAGCTCCATGTTCCTCGGCCGTCCCACATACCTATTGCATGCCTACCGTCCCCCTGAGGGCCCTCGTGGGACCTGGGGGCAAGAGGAACCAAGGCAAACATGATGCTCGTGTTACTGGTTGTGCCCGGAGTAATAATATTCTTTGTTCTGACCCATAAGTCTTATGTCTTCTGCCAGCAGCCACGGAACACTAACAGGCAGATTTATTAGCTTGTATGTGGTAAAATCGGAGACTCTGACACTAATTAGTTCACAGAAAAAGAAAAGTAACTGGCCAGCAAGCATGAAAAGATACTCAACTTCACTAAAACTCAAATTTAAATTCAAATTAATAACGTAGTATTTTCTATTTGTTACTCTGGCAGTTTTAAAAGACTGACAGTTCCAATTTCTGCACAGGTATAGGAATAAGCATTTTCACCCAATATTTTTGGTGGGTAATTTGGCAATATCTATTAAATGCTTAGAAGCATATGTCTAAGAATTTGTTTACAGAGATTCTAATGCAAGTGTGTATTTATTTCAGCACTGGGTGTATTAGTAAGACATTAGAAATGACTCAAATATCCATTAATAGGGGATTAGTTAATATCACATACAGATCTATAGAATGGATCACTATACAACCACAAAAATGAATAAGGAATATCTACATATACTAACACAAAAGACATCCAAGATACATCACTAATTTTTAAAAAGATGTTTAAAATAGAACATGTCGGTTATTCCCATTTGTCTTAAAAAAAAAAAGGGCTAAGCTCAGGTATGTCTTTTCTTTCAGAAGCATTGCCCAATTACCATCCTCAGAGCTGACTGCTGCCCCTTTTTGTCACTTCTATATCTAATGCACTCCTCTATCATAAAACTCATCACACTTTGCAATTCCCTATTTACATGTTTGTCTCCTTTAGTCAATTCTGAGATCCTTGATGCAAAAATGACACATTATGTAAAAGAATTTTCCTACCATCTAATAGTTTTGGGGACATAACAGGATCTTAACAAAAGCTTCCTGAATGAATAGATTTCTCCTTAACTTTTCTAAATAAGTGATTCCTCGTCCTTCAATGGGAATAAATAGTACCTCTCCACCCATGACAGTTTCTTTTCTTTAAAGGGGGACTTGAGCATCCGTGTATGGAGAGATGCTTACTGGGAAAAAGGGGGAACAAAATGGATATGGTAAGAGACTGAAAGGGGGATGAACAGGATACGTTCTGTTTAGTGATGAGGACAAGTAACACATTCATAGTAATCCACTTTTACCCACCATTTCTTGAAATTTTCTCCCTTCTTGCTTTCCATGACATACTTTTTTCTAACTTTCCCCTCTCTGGGTCTTTGTTCCTATATTCCCTCTCAGTCTAAAATACCTGCATACCCCTTCATTTCTCATTGTCTCATATTTAGATCCTTCCCATCTATCAAGGTCCAAATGAAATACCACCTTACATTGAGCCTTTTCACCTCCCCAGATGGAGAAATGTTCTTTTTCTGAACTCCAGTAGTTTTTTAAAAGGGAATCTGTTTCATAGCTCTTATCACTGTATACCTCATGTTATAGTTATTTCGGTACATGACATCTTCCCTGTTAGGCACATTCCTTGAGAGAATGATTTCCATTTGGCTGAGCTTTGGATTTTCATAGCACCTGGCAAAGTTGTATACAGTGAATGTTCAAAAAGTTAGTTGCTGAATGAATGAATGAATAATTCATGAATGAATGAATGAATGAATATACACATACTGACTGGGTGATTCAGCCCTTCTCTGGCACATTAAATATTCTCCAAAAAGAAGTACAGAAGATGAAAGCATGAACTTTGGAGTCAGACCTAACAGGATTCAATTCCTAGCTCCATTAGCTATGAGTTCTTGGGCAAATTAATTTCTCCAACATCAGTTTCTTTATTTCTAAAAAGTAGAGAGTAACAGAACTATCTCAGGAATTGTGAGAATCAAAAGAGACGAAGCATCTCATATAATACCACATAGTAAAAGCTTAAAAAATGTTAGTCATGAATTATTTATCCTTCTCATGCTCAAAGAACACTTGTGAAGCTTGGGCGTCTTTACCAGGAGCTGCGAGGTTATGATTAAGGGTCTTAACTTGCCAGATTTCTTAATGATGGGTTGGGCTTGTGAGAAGAAAATAATAAGCCTTGAACTTGGATATGCAAGAACACTGTAAGCATAGTTCACTAGAGTTTTCCGCTGCACACCTATTAAAAATGGCCCTCCATGTTGGCTATAACTTGAGACATAAAGGACCATCTCCTTGCTTACCTCCCCTCTGGACTGCCAGTGACTGCCAATGAGTCAGCCCTTTGGTTTAGGACAGTCATAACCAGAGGTGGATAGGATGTGGGAAGGGGGTGGGCGCCTGGGTGGCTCAGTGGGTTAAAGCCTCTGCTTTCGGCTCAGGTCATGATCTCAGGGTCCTGGGATCGAGGCCCGCATCGGGCTCTCTGCTCCGCAGGGAGCCTGCTTCCCCCTCTCTCTCTGCCTGCCTCTCTGCCTCCATGTGATCTCTCTCCCTCTGTGAAATAAAAAAAAAAAAAAAAGATGTGGGAAGGGGGTAAGATGATGAAGAGGGCAAATGAGTTTAGAAAAAGCATATTTAAAGATCTAATTTTTGTAATGCACATAATAGAATGTAAAGTTCAAAATTATCTTCTTGGTAGAGAGGTTACACAGAAAGTAGAGTGAAAAGAAAAGACTTGTTGCTGGTATTGTCTCCAGAACTTTCTCCATTAAAATTAATATATAATAGCTTATGAAAATTGGTTGTTGCATTGGAAAGAAGAGTGGGGCTTTAAGGGAAAAGAATCTAGTAAGTTTTGATGTGCAAGGCGAGGGTTGGAATAGGTCCATAATATAAGGCAATCCAAGCTGGGAACCATTGTGGGAAGCCATGAGGCAGTTTAAGGGCAATGAAAGTGGACTGTACCAATACTGGCACTTAGGGGAAGAGGAGTTATGAAGAGTTCAAAAAGAAAGATTTGGAAGAGAGCCAAAGACAAACTTTATTAGTTCACAACTTTGTGTGAGGCTGGCTCTGTGGTTACATACTTCAATTTGAACATTACAGACAACTCTGCAAATTCAGAAAACAATAGAAAACTACTATAGAAATAAATCCCTAAATATGTCAGCTATGTGTTTGTTAAGATTTTCCTTTGTACACCCTATTTTTCTTGGTTAACAAAGGGGTATTAATAAATTCACTCCGAATAAACTTCTGTTGAAAGAATCTTACTAAATTGTATGTCTGCAAGCACATTTGCAAAAGGATATTTGATCCCTTCCCTCATTACAAGGTTGTAGTTGTCTTCAAAACTTCTGATGGAAAGCTAAAATGAGTAAAAGTAGTATTTTAAAGGTAATTTTAGTCAACTGTCCATTCAGATACACATTGAGTCATAAATTTATAAACCATACAGATAGAATCTTTGTATTTTACTTCTCCGTCATAAAATGTCTTTCTGGTATGGCACTCCCACAGGGTGAAATCCTTAAGTCACGGCTCTACAACTTGAGCAACTTCTTTGATGATTCAGCCTCAGTTCCCTCATTTGTGAAATGCAGGTAATAAAAACTGTTTTTAAGCCATGTTAAGGATTTTTGACTTTGCTTTCACATCAATGGGATATCTTTGAAGGGTTTTAAGCAAAGAAGTAATGGGTCAAATGCATGTTTATTTTAAAAGCTTCTGGATACTGTACAGAGAATGGATTAAAAAGGGGCAAGCCAGGTAGGAAGCGAGTACAGCAATCTACACCTAGAGTATGGTTGGTGGCAGCAGAGTGATGTGTGGGAGAGTCTTTGGACATAAAACTTCATCAACTGACTAGATATAAGGAGAGGGGGATGTCAAGGATGATTCCCAGGTTTCTGGCCCGAGCAACTGTGTGCATGCTGAGGTCATTTACCAAGTTGGGTAAGACAGATCTGTACCACTGGGGAGTAGGTTTGTGGTATACGTGAGGCAGAGGAGGGTAGATCATGAGTTCATTTTTAGGCAAGCTGAGTTAGAGGTAGTAATGAGCTATTCAAGTGGAAATCTGGAGTAAGGAGTTGGCTATTCTGTAGAAGAGGGAGTTAATGTGTTGATACACAGCTTTAGGTTTGTCCAGACTTAGCCTTTTGTCAGGAGAGTGTAATGGAAAGACAGAGCATCAAAGTTCAGGGTATTTATTTGCAAGGGGGTGTTTTTGAATGATGAATTAAGAATATAAACTGGTTAAAAAGGGATGAGAAAACAGAGTGAGCTGATGGACAGGGAGAAAGAAGGGATAGGTTTCTACGTGGTTTTTACAGGTTTATATATAGTTTAACGAATGACCATAGTGGAGCTTGCTGAGTGAGCAGGCTGGAGACAGACCAGAAGTGAGATGAGATGCTGGAATGAGTGACTGAGAAGGCAGAACAGTTTGGGATGACAACAAGGTCCGGGGCTTGTGTGTGAGAGTGAGCAACTAGTTACATGTTGTGAAGATCACTACAGTGAGGAGATCAAGCTGGGGTGTTGGCTGGGTCATTTGAAAGGATGTTGATGTCAGTGGGAGGTGGGCTAAATGGGTGATGGATACTGAGGGGGGCACTTGTAATGAGCACTGGGTATTGTATGTAAGTGATGAATCACTAAATTCTATTTCTGAAACTAATATTACACTATATGTTAACTAACTAGAATTTAAATAAAAACTTGAAAAAAAAAAGTCATGGGCCAGAGACTTCTGAGAATTAGGGAGAGTGACCAAAAAGTTAGTAGAGGACAATAAATAAGAGGGGTGGGGAGGACAATTAATTAGATGGAATGAGTCTCAAAGGAGCAGGGAGATTTTACAGGGGGGTAGAAGAGTAAAGACAAGTGGCATTGGTGAGCAAGAACATCTTGTCTCCTGACCTTGAGGTAAAAAGAGATGTGAGGGAATGAACAGTCTCCACCTCAGAGGGTTACAAAGCTGCACAGAGTCCCAGGGGATGCCAAGATTTTTGTCTAAGGTAAAGGGGCAGGGGAAATGCCTAAAGAAGAGATTGCGGTTTAGGGGAGTTCACTAATCAAGTGTTCTAGAGGGCTCAGTGGAAGGGTTTGGGAGGTAGAAGAGAGGAGGTTGGTGAGAGGAGGAAAAAGGGATACAAATTAGTATCTATCTACACAAGAGGGGATAATTCTCTTGGGTGCCTGGGTGACTCAGTTAGTTAAGCATCTGTCTTCAGGTCAGGTCATAACTGCAGAGTTCTGGGATCAAGTCCCACATTGGGTTCCCTGCTTCTCCCGTCCCCTCTGCCCCTCCCCCACTCATGTGCACTCTCTCCCTCTCTATCAAATAAATAAATAAAAAAAATTTTTTTTTTAAAGAGGGGAAAAAGGGATAAATCTCGTAGTTCTGGTAGTGACTCGGAGAGTGGGAAGAGAAGCATGTGTTGGAACTGAGTTCTGATTTAGGAGGGTTAGAGAGAATGGTGGTGGTTCTAAAAGTTAGGCTACTGTTCGCTCCTGAGGTCTGGCTTGCATTGTGTGTGTTCTCTGAGAAAGATTCTTAAAGAACTCCAGCTATTTCTCCAGTGAATTCATAGTACAAAGTCTGATATCTGGTATACGCTTAATAAAGTTTTTAAATTAATGAATGAAGATAGGTGCTGAAAAGTTAACACTTTTACCTTCCTGAACAGTCTTCTGTTCTACAAAGATCTTATTTGATATACTGAGCCCTTCCATTTTATTCTGCAATCACACCCACTTTATTTTTTAATTTTTTAATTTTAAATATTTTTATTTATTTTACTTGACAGAGAGATCACAAGTAGGCAGAGAGGCAGACAGAGGGAGAGGGGGAAGCAGGCTCCCCACTGAGCAGAAAGCCCAATGCGGGGCTCGATCCCAGGACCCTGAGATCATGACCTGAGCTGAAGGCAGAGGCTTAACCCACTGAGGTACCCAGGCACCCCCCCTTTTATTTTAAAGATTTTTATTTTCACACCCACTTTTAACAAACTTTTCATTAGCTCACTAATCTTCCTTTGCCTTTCAGTTACTAATTTACATTGCCCAGCTAATCTCTAGGTTAGTAGTAACACAATTAAACTAACCATTGAATGCAGTCATACTGTGCTTCAAATGGTAGCAATTAATTATTCTCAAGGAATAACTCTGGGCTCTGTTTTGTGTGATCTATTTAAATAACTTTATTATGTGCTTTTAGATTTGAAAGAGATGATGTGAATGATCTTTAGTTACATATCTATAACTGAGGATGTATTATTAATGCCTGCGCTGAATAACTTGAAGGAAAGAGGACTATTCCAAGGAAGTTTGGTTGCCAAAAAATAGTTTAGAAAGCTTGAATATCTAATACTGAGTCATGGGAAGTGGGAACAAGTAAATTGGTTTCACTGGAAAACATTCCACATGTAACACATGGTACATTTCAAATGACTGTCAAGATTATATATTTTTTAAAACATTTTGTTTTCCTATTCATTATTTGACAGAATCTAAAAAATTAGCCAGCCATACATAATAAACTGTACTCTAAGCATATGTGGTCTTTGCATATGAATATATTTTAGGTTGTATATCTGCCAGTTGGTAAGAGCACATGTATTTTTGCATTTAAAATGTTATTCCACAATTTGTTTCCATTTGATGGCTAATTTGGGAAGATTTGCATGTGTGTTGGCTATTTAAAAATATTTCTGGTACAAAGACTATTTTGGCACTTAATTTGTTTTTATTACTTAATAGCACTGCCAAGACTATTAGCAAGTTTGCAAGTGCCCATCTGTCCTCATAGATAAATAGCTCTGATTTCTTTGTGCAGAGGCTGCTGAAGCTGGGCCATTGCCCCTTTGCCCACCCAGTCACACTAAGTAACCTAGGAAAAGGATACTGATGAAGTGTGTTCCCTGTATTTATGTGTATAATAAAGAGTCGGTAGGGAGGAGGAGATCTAGCAAGTGATATATTTGATCAGTCTTGCTTCAAGCCCCTCTAGTAAATTTTTCATTTCTGTTACTATACATTTTTAACTCTGGGATTTCTATTTGATTCTTTTTTCTTTATAATATCTATCTCTTTATTGATATATTTGGTGCAAAGTCATTCTCATATTTCCCTTTAATTCCTTTGACATGGCTTTCTTTAGATTCTCGAACATATTTAAAATAGGTGGCTAAAGTCTTTGTCTAGCAAGGTCAACATCTAGACTTCTGAGGGACAGATTCTTTTGATTGCTTTTCCCATATATGGGCTATACTATGTTTCTTTGCATATCATGTATTTTCTTTGTTGAAAACTGGACATTTAAAAATGATACAAAATTTTATTAACTCTATTACTTTTTTTAATTAACTCCATAATTTTATTAAGTCTATTACTATTATATTGTTAATATATAGTAGCAACTGTGGAAATCAGATTCTCCCCCTTGCCCAAGGCTTCTTGTCATTGCTATTTGTTGTAATTGTTGTTTGTGTTTAGTAACATTTATGAACCAATTCTAAAAAGTATGTATTCTTTGTTGTGTGGCCAAAGTCTCTACATGGTGAGCTTCGTGGTCAGTTAATGATTAGAGATTTCCTTAATAGTCTAGAACCAATAAGACCCCAAGTCTGCTGAGATGCTCTGTGTGCTATTGAGACATGCTTCTAACTCTGCCTTAGCCTTCCCTTCCTGCTTATGCAGAGCCTTAAGGTTAGCCAGAGGTGAGAGTGTAGGGCCTTCTCAGGTCAGTGTTGTGCATGTGCAGAGCCTGGGGCAAGTACACAGCCCTAAGCATGCATAGGCTCTTTTGGTTTCCCAGGTATCTGTTGGAGTTTTCAAAGTCCTCTGTAAACATCTCATTCTGCAGCTTTTCCTTTTAAACTTTTTGGTTAGCTTAAAAGTTTATCTGTTATCCACCGCCTTAAGCAGCCTTAAAATTAATTAATTTCCTCAAATGCTTCCTGACATATACCCCTGGGGTGGGGTGGAGCGGAGACTTTTCACCCTGGAATATTCCTAGTTGATAACTTTTGAAAGAGTAATTGTTGTGAAACTCTTATTTTGTAATAGACAGTTATTTTACCTCACTAACCAATTAAAGGTATGTACTTCATTTATAACAATATCAAAGTGGTATTAACACTAAATGTATTCCCCAGGGGGAATCCATTGGAAAGATTAGAGATAGATAGGTTACAGAGTTTTTAAATGATGACTGAAATAGAGTAGGTAAGTAAATAGTTAAAATACAGAAAGGTCTGAGCATGAAATAATTGACTGAGGGGTGACTGGAAGAGACAAAGCATATGTAGAAATGGACAATATAACTATTAAAACCTGATAAACTAAAAACAAAACAAAACAACAACAACAAAAAAACACCCCAGCATTGCCTTAATACAATACAGAAGAGGTTTTTATTTATACTTATGACTGGACTTAACTGTACTTCTAAATATGAAGAACATTTCCTATAATCTGTCATTCATAATAACAACAGGAGAAATACTCATTATTCAGAACAAATGCAACTGAGTAGAGATACTTTTCAATAGTTAGTTATTAAAAAATGTATTCTGGGGGCACCTGGGTGGCTCAGATGGTCGGGCATCTACCTTTGGCTCAGGTCATGATCTCCGGGTCCTGGGATCAAGCCCCATGTTAGGCTCCTAGCTCTGCGGAGAGCCTGGTTCTCCCTCTCTATCTGCCTCTGCCCATGCCTGTGCTCTGTCTGTCTCTGTCTGTATCTCTTTCAAATGAATAAATAAAAATCTTTAAAAAAATGTATTCTGAGAGTGATATTTGCTGATTTTTTGGTTTCTACTTCAAAGTGTAAATCTACCATTTAATTATGACATAGAATACAAATATGTTTAAAATCTCAAATGTTTTTAGTTCATAATATTATTTTTTATATGTATCTGCTTTTTAGTTGATTTTGAAGAAGGAAAAGAAAAGCTTCTATACATCTTCAACTAATAGAAGTCATATTAAAAAAACCCTTAAAATATTGGAACCAGTTGAGAAACCACAAGTATTCAAATGCAGGAAATCATGATTTTATAACATTTGAATGTGATCTACTCTTGGGAAACCAAGTTAACCAAACCCTATTTCTGTACAGGAAATATTCCAGCGTGCAGTTGTAATACATTGTGGTGAAGGGGTACAGCTGCAGAGTTTTCACCTGTAATGCCCCACTGGTATTGTGGCTTTACTGCATTGCATCAAGACTGCCTTCCTGTCCGGAAAACCCTCTAAGTACAAACAAGACTCTAAGTCCAGATTTTATTTTCCCTTGGTATCAAAATATGGTAATTTAAGAGCCCTGAGAAATACTTTTTAGTCTTTCAAAGGAAATATGTAACATTCTTTTATTAGGATCTATGTTTGGGTTTGTTTTTCAAAAAACTTAACATATGACCCAGTTATCTTATCAATTTATCAAGCTACCAAGTTTCAAGCAAATGCAGGTGTGTAGTATGACATCTTTCAAGATAATATTTTTCCTTTAAGAGAAATAACAAAAATATATTAAGAATTTCTGAGTCAAAGCTAACTTAAAGCAGAGGCAACTTTACTGTTTTATGGTTTCTTTTAGTAAGAATACAAGTCCTAAACTCAGTACTGTGTTCTAGTCTCATCTCTAACTGTTCAGGTATTTTACTCATTTGCATGAAATGATAAAATGTACATGGTATACTGTAAAGAACTGAGAAACAGGGAGAGCTTACATCTAAATTTAAATTGCTAACTGTTTTTGTCACCTTGAGTTGAAATCTCGTAACCAATCTGA
Organism: Ailurus styani; assembly: GCA_002007465.1. Lineage (NCBI taxonomy): Eukaryota > Metazoa > Chordata > Mammalia > Carnivora > Ailuridae > Ailurus > Ailurus styani. The sequence continues at coordinate 3,658,683 of LNAC01000064.1, forward strand.
GCCTCAATTTTCTTATCTCTAAAAAATTAGGATGACGGGATAAGATTATTCTAGCTCTTCCCAATTCTAAAGCAATATATAAATATATAAAGTAATATATATAAGTACAGTAACAGATAAATATAGTAATATACAAATATAAATGTATAAATATAATGTTTGTTTCTTAAAGTTTACATTTTAGGAAGACAGTTCATATTTTAAAATGTATACTGTGTGCCAAAATTTATATGATTTTATTCTAATTCTAGTGGTAATTCTGTAAGTTAGTTAAGGGTATATCCATTTTAGATGAGGACAAGAAAGCTCCAAAGGGTTACACACCTTGCCAAGGATCTCAGTGATAATGAATTATAGGGCCTGGACTCTTGGATTCTAGAACCCAGGGAGCTTATCCACTTCATTATACTGACTCCCATATTTTAGTTACCTGATTGCACAGGATTTCAAAACTATGCAACCTGACAAATAAGCAATGCTCATAAACCAAATACTTACACTACAATAATTTGCTATACGATTGTTCTTAAAACTAAAAAAGTTAAAAATATAATAATCATTGATAACCGCACTTAACATCCCTTTACAATAAGAAAGAGAACTACAATACAGACAGCATATCCTTTAATAATTGGGAAAAAGTTAATAAGGATTACAGAGTAACTTTTAAAAATCTGAAAATATTTTAGAACAAAAAGCAAGCTTAGTGTATTTTATAAAGGCTTGTCATAAATGTTCAAACATTACAAACTTTTTCTGGGGAAGACTAGACATCAAATACTTGAGGTATATATACACATATAAACACCTCAAGTGTTTGATACACACACACACACACACACACACACACACACACACACATATATATATATAATATGTATATACACACACACACACACACACACACAATGTGCTATTTCAACTACGTGACTTGGCCTATTGTAGCATGTAGATAATAACCTGAATGAGTATATGTCTGTGTTCTCATGAAATTTTATTTACAGGGAGAGATGGTGAACTGTATTTGGCCTTGAGGCCATGTAGTTTGCTGATCCCTCATTTAGATGAATAGTGTTGTCTTCACAGAGGTCTTTTAGAGTATGTCTCTGTTAGGAAATAATTCTCCATGAGTCTATCATGTTTCCACACACCTGAGAAGTAAAGGCATTGTCTTTGTTCCAGACTATTTTTTCAAGGATATATGTATATATATGTATAGCAAACAGCTATGGAAGACAGAGATCCTAAGTCTCCGTACAAAGAAAAGGGCAGGCATGTTTACTGCCTGTTATAAAAGATTCAGGCTCCCCAAGTACTGGGTTCCTCTCTCATTATGTAACTCACTATGTATGCAAGTGTCACCTGGCTCTTTTCACGTTGCCCTAAAGAGACTGAGTCTTGAAAACCAGCACATATGCACTCTGTTGTAGGTATTAAGCTGCTGTTCATCTCTGATCCAGCACTTCTGTGCTTTCTATCAGTATCCACGGGAGTGTGGCAGGCTAAGCTGTTAGACTGCAAATGAGGTAAAACTCAGACTCTTCACAATTTTTGACAATATTTACATTTATATAATATTTTATATGTATCATACATATCCATAAATGTATGTATAAGAATGAGATTAATTAGCCTCTCAATTATACTTAATTTACTCATTGGTATTGTTTCTATGATAATAAGCAGGGAACAATGACTCATGATTTGACTCTGATGGAGGCATGATGAGAAGGATTATTTGCAGGAACATAACAGGAAGAAAAAAGAAAAAAATCATAAAAAATTAAAGATAGTAAGCCTGCCTCGTCAGCTCCCAATTAAGGGGCAGATTGTACTGTGTAGTTTCCCTCCCTCCCTCCCTTCTCTTTTCCTTTCTTCCTTTTTTTTTTAGATTATTTATTTACTTGACACAGAGATATCACAAGTAGGCAGAGAGGCAGGCAGAGGGAGAGGGGGAGGCAGGCTCCCTGCTGAGCAGAGAAGCCAATGTGGGACTCAATCCCAGGACCCTGAGATCATGACCTGAGCCAAAGGCAGAGGCTTAACCCACTGAGCCACCCAGGTGCCCCTCCTTTTCCTATCTTCCTTCATTCTCCCCTCCCCCTCCTTCCTTCCAAGATTTTATTTATTTGAGAGAGAGAGAGAGAGCAAAAGCAAGCACACATATGCAAGTGGGGGAAGAAGCAGAGAAAGAGGGACAGACAGACTCTGCACTGGGCACAGAGCCCCCATGCAGAGCTCAATCTCATGACCCTGAGATCATGACCTAAGCTGAAGCAAGAGTCAGATGCTTAACCAGCTGAGCTACCCAGGCACCCCTGTGTAGTTTTCAAAATAGTAACCTTATTTGACCTCTGATATTCTAAATAAGTGTCCTAGGAGAATAAATCTCGGGGTGTTAAAATGATATTGTATGCAAATTCCATTAACGTTCCCAAGGAATTATGCCCAAATTCTGGCCCTTCCCTATCTTCCCAGACTAACCTCCTACTTTTATACTACATATGCCTTTAGCTGCCATCAGTTTGTCTCCCTCAATGCTTCTTGAAATCTCATCCATCTTTCAAAACTATTCTTTTCAACTCCCCCCAAGACAACAACAAAACACTCTCCTCTAATCATCCAAATTAGAAGTGATTTCTCTTCTGAACTCCCAAAACATACATAGCTTAAAGTCTTCTATAGCAGTTAGTAATACTATTTTGTGTTGTGGTTATCTATGCCCATCTGAGTACACGGAACTCCAACCTGGATACCATTGTAACTTCCTGCCTCTCCTCAGTGGAATTCTGGGCAGAATAAGCACATAATCCTGCTACTCTCTTTGTTCAAAACTTTTACCAGAAATATTGCAAGGGTCTCCTTGTCTTCAGCCTGCTCATTCAGGAGGCTTCACAGAGCCACCAAAGAGATCATGACAATAGTATGTAAAGCCCAGGGCCTTACTTTTGGCAATTACTTTGAGGAGACAGTCTCAATGCATTAAGCTAATCTTATTCTATTTTATCTCAGACTTTTAGTCACAGTCAACACCCACTTAGTACTATGACAGGTACAGGAAATAAAAGATAGATATCATACAAACTCTGACCTCAAGAAGCCCAAATTAAAGGAAGGAATCAGTAATATAAATAGGCCCGGGGTAATATGGGTGTTCTAAAGAGGGGCAACATTCCTAGCCTGTCTGGATACAGAAAACATCAGGAAAGGCTTCCTCGAAGAAGGATCAAGAAAGGAACACATAAAAGTAACAAATTCATACATGTACAAGATATGTTTATCTTTTCAAGATCCAACTTAAGTCATTCCCTACCTGGAAATATTACATTATAAATGAATACAAAATTTATACCATTACATTAAATCTGAAGTGTTGTATTTCAGATATACATAAATCCAGCTGATAAGAAGTGCAATGTAATTGGCACAAAGCATTGGGGAGTATATGGATAAAATGTATTTGAATATAAACCTGAAAATCAGGAAGCATTAATTTTTGTGTCATTAGGTATCTAAATTTTGTTCACAGCACATAAAACTACTTGGAATTTGAAAATATATGCTCGACAATTATCATATGATCTCTCTGATATGAGGAACTTCAGGGGCAGGGTGGGGGGTTGTGGGGGGTAGGGAGGGAAAAATAATGAAACAAGATGGGATGGGGAAGGAGACAAACCATAAGAGACTCCTAATCTCAGAAAACAAACTGAGGGTTACTGGGGGATGGGAGGGTAGGGATAGGGTGGATGGGTTATGGACATTGGGGAGGTTTTGTGCTATGGTGAATGCTGTGAAAGGCGTAAGCCTGATGATTCACAGACCTTTACCCCTGGGGCAAATAATTATAATAAAAATAAAAAATAAAAATAAAAAAAAGAAAATATATGTTCAACTCTGATAAAGTAAACTTGAGTTGACTGTATAGATTCCTAAGACAATCATATTCTCATATGACCACCTCAACACCATAGCACCAAAGCGGAATGCAAAAAAAAAAGGAGTCAGGCATATCTATGATATATACCCTTACCAAGAAAACATGAATGCCTTTGACATTGATTACGATACTTTTCCTATTATCTGTCATGTCAAATTTACCTGAAATAATGACTTAGAATAGTTTAGTGCCAATTACTCTTAACCTTATACTTCTCTGATTTACCATTAAGAACAGCCACAGGGTGTTAGAAAATACATACCAACCAAACATATCAGACCACAGCTCTGTTCACTTGGTTTGTTTTCAGGTTTCAGGTGGCTAAGGGAACAAAGAAGCCTCTCATAGATACCTATAATTTTCTAAGTCTTGCAAAATCATCTTAGAAAATCTACAGAAAGGCAAGTTTCCTGGGCTAGAATGACTGGCTCTTTCTTCATAAATTTGCAGATAGAATTTCTGGCTGTACTGACCACCATTATTTGGTGGTGACCTATGTCCTGTTAAGCGAATCATCATGTAGAAAGAATGTAATGTGGAAAAGATGAGTTTTGGGAATGCTTTTTAAGACAATTTAGTTAAATTCATAACACATCATAGACTAGAATAAAAGCCACAGACACCTAATTTGCTGTTTAGGGGAACATCACAGGCTTTGCATGGCATATTTTTCTCTAAGATTCATGGAAAGAGAAAACACATAACATAGAAAAATAACAAATAGTACGGACAGGGGTAAAAAAAAAAAATTAAAAGACCCAACAAATAGTTGTGTCCATTGGTCAATTTTTATATTCACAGAGAATGATCAGCACCTTCGTGGGTGTTCCCCATTATGATCTCCTTCCTCTGACCCTACTGCCCAAGGGAAAAAAGTATTCTTGGAACATGTCATTCTCAAAAAGGAAAAAAAGAAAACCCACAAAGAACAAATTCTTTCATATTCCCTAATATAAGCAGTTCTTAAAATTTTAGTAAACAAAATAGATGGTATTAATTTTATAGAGTTTTCCATAAAAAAAGAGAAAGGCTTATTTTTAGGGTTAAAAAGTATAAACATTTTCCCATATCTTCCATGATTATACAATACTTAAAGGCTTTGATTTTAATTTATAATTCTTGATATGCAAAAGCTGACAATTCCAAAAGGAATTAGGATGATTTTGCCCATGACTGAAAAATATAGGATTATAGATTCTCTAAAAGGTACAATCTGGCACAAGTCTGAGGAACTGAGAGTTGGTCTCAGTTTCCTTGAATGTAATGAGCTATGATTTTCTTTCAACTATATATCCTCAACCTCAGGACTTTATTATATCTCAACTGAATATTATAGCTTAATAGTTTGATCTAAGTATTTAAAAAAAATTCCTTTGGCTAAAAGCCAAATTCAAAGCCTTTTTTTTTTTTTTTGGTACAAAAACATATCTATTTCTAACTTCTGGCCTGTTTCTCCCTTTGGACCTCATCCCTGACAGACATCTGTATTTTGTAACTTTTCCTACATTCTGGCTCTGAAGATACTCCAAGTTTTGGCCCAATAATCCTTTCCTGTTTGAATTCATCAGTGTGAGAATCACAGGATTGCAAAGGACTTTGGGAGGTCATATAGACATCAACTTGCTCCTCTGGACACTAACCCCAAATTGTGAAGACAAGTGATGTCTAAAGACATGTAGAAAAGATTTCAAGACTTCTCTCATCAAAACTGGATTGCTTAACATGTCTTACTATTAGAAAATGCTTTATGATATAGTTTTCATTTTATAAAAACATTATTTGGCAGACATCATGGCTTTCCATAAGATGAACTACCATACAGCTTATATGTTTATTCCATTAAAGGGATATTTAAGACTGAGAGAAATTAGTTGCTGGGCTCCAGTGGTACAGAACTGGGGCACGGGAAGTACTTAGCTTACACGACAGTCACATCACTTTATTGATAGTAATACAAATGCTGTAGACATTGCCATTCTCTTTAAGTTTGGTCTTTGGCTTCAATCTAGTTTATCTACTTCTACATATAAATGAGAATTACTATTTTCTAGGTTAATTTTCAAGAAAAACAACAACAACTAGCATAACTGGGTTCCCTTACTAGCTATATGACCTTGAGTAAATTCGATTTGTAGTTTCTTTACCTATTAAACTCTAATGACAATATGGAATACCTAAGATTTTGGAAAGAGCAAATGAAAGAATGTAGGTAAACTGCCCAGCAAAATTTCTGGTGCACAGAAATTGCCCAATAAATGCAGGTTGCCTCTTCCCTCTTAGTGAAGAATGAATCAGTGAATTTGAGTTCTGTAGGCTGGAGAAACTATGATGACAAACTATAGAACAATCAATGTGTAAAAGGTTGACAGAGGACTTGATAATGATGGATCAGACTGATAGCGTCTGATCAATTTTAACATCACCAGAAGTGAAATTGCAGACACCATCTGCCTCTGCTTGTGATGCAATAGAGGGAATATTGTGTCCCCTAGGGGGTATTCTTAAAAAAAAAAAAAGAAACAAAAACAACTGAAATATAATCAAGCCACCATAACAACTATTAGCTTACAGAAATTACATAGAAAACAAGAAAATTTAAATAGTATTATAAAGATAAATTGTGAGTCAAAATCCAAAGTTTAGAGAATTCTATAGGTCAAATAATCCAATGTCTTCAAGAAATAAATGACAGGGGGAGAATAAACTAAGAGACAGAACTGATATATATATATAAACTATATCAATCAAACAATGTGTGGACCTCAGTGGGATCTTGATTCTAAACCAACTCTAAAAAATATTTTTGAGACAAGAGAGAATTAAATATAGACAACTATATGATAACAAGGAATTATTGTTAATTTTTTTGGCTATGATAAAGATATTTTAGTTATATTTAAATATATTTACCTGTTAGCAATGCTTACTATAGTCTTTATGGGTGAAATGATATAACTGGGATTTTAAGAAAAATACTCCAGAAAAACAGTCTCAGCATCAACAAAAAATGCTGAAGGGAACAGATGTAACACGGACAACAGGATATTGACAATTACTAAAGATGTGTGAAAGACATATAGAATTTATTGTAGTGTTCTCTCCATTTTGTATTTTTGAAATTTTTCATAACAAAAACTTCGAATTTATTTCAAAGGGAATAATCAGGTTTTTTTCCCCACCTAAAATTTATCAAATGATAGATTTCTTTTTTGGGAATAATATAATAAGCATACCAGTTAAAAATCTTAGAAAATTGCTTGAAGCTTCCTTCAAAATCAGTATAGGAATCATATTAGAAGACAGAGCTCGCTCTGATATGAGGAATTTGAGAGGCAGGGTAGGGGGTCATGAGGGGTAGGGAGGGAAAAAAAAATGAAACAAGATGGGACCAGGGAGAGAGACAAACCGTAAGAGACTCTTAATCTCAGGAAACAAACTGAGGGTTGCTGGGGGGTGGGAGGATAGGGATAGGGTGGCTGGGTGATGGCCATTGGGGAGGGTATGTGCTCTGGGGAGTGCTGTGAATTGTGTGAGCCTGATGATTCACAGACCTGTACCCCTGAAGCAAATAATACATTATATGTTAATTAAAAAAAGAAGAAAAAAGAAAAGAAGATGGAGCTCATATAACAGAAATAACTGATAAAACCATGCTCATATCTTAGAAAAGGTTGTATTTGTCTTGAATCAAAAACAAGAAAAAAAGAAGAAGGGGGAAAAAAAGTGCCATCATGGGAGCAAAGACTTGTAAATCATATATCCAGTAAGGGGTTAAAATATAAAATATATAAAGAACTTACATAAGCTCAAAAAACAAAAAACCAAACAATCCAATTAAAAAATGGGCAGAAGACTGAATAGATATTTTTCTAAAGACATACAGATGGGCGACAGGCAGATGAAAAGATACTTGACATCACTCACTCTCAGGGAAATGCAGATCAAAACCACAGTGAAATATCACCTATCTGTTAGAATGGCTATTACCCAGAACACAAGAAATTACAAGAGTTGTTGAGGATGTGGAAGATAGGGAACCCTCATGTACTGTTGGTGGGACTATAAATAGGTGTAGCCACTATGGAAAATAGTATGGAGGTTCCTCAAAAAATTAAAAATATAATTACCATATGACCTAGTAATTCCACTACTTGGTATATGCCTGAAGAAAATGAAAGCACTAACTCGAAAAGATAAATGCACCCCTATTTACTGCCCCATTATTTACAATGGCCAAGATATGGAAACAACCTACGTGTCCATAGATGGATGAACAAAGAAAATACAGTATATATACACATGATGGAAAAATATTCAGCCATCAAAGAGAATGAAATCTTGTCATCTCTGACGACATGGATATACTCTGAGGGCATTATGTTAAGTGAAATGAGCCAGACAGAAAAAGACAAATGCCATCTGATTTCACTTATATGTAGAATCTAAAAACAAACAAGCAAACCATAAAATCAAGTTCATAGATAGAGCAGACTGGTGGTTGTCAGAGGCAACGGTGGGGGTGGGCAAAATGGGTGAAGGGGTTAAGAGGTACCAATTTCCAGTTATAAAATAAGTATGTCGTGGGGATGTAATGTGCAGCATGGTGACTAGAGTTAATACTGTGTGGCATTTTTGAAACTTGTTAAGAGTGTAGATCTTAGAAGTTCTCATCACATACACAAAAAAATTTTTGAACTATGTACAGTGACAGGTATTAACTAGATCTATGGTGATCACTTAGCAATATATACAACTACCAAATCATGTTATATGCCTGAAACTAATATAATGTTATATGTTAATTATACCTCAGTACAAAAAGCGCCATCAATGATACTATCAAATGATATATTTTAATATACTCACAATACATATTTGAATAATTGCTTGAGAGACTGAGGTTCTTTACCTACCACCAGATGATAGCATTGGTATTAGTGATTTAGTCATTTTATTGGTCTATGTTGACTATATTAATATGATAGTACTTATGAGGGTCTATTTTATAGTCACAATAAAACTACTACTAAAGAGATTCGATACTGTATATAAATTTTAAAGAGATCAAAGAATTGCTTGGGAACAAATGTAGGGTTGTGTGTCTAGATGGAGCCTAATCTCCAACAGGATAAGCTGTTGGAAAGTTGATTCTTGAAGACCATTTTTTATTCTGAATATACTAATGTACTAAATATACTACAACAATCACTAAGAGTACCTTACATCAAAGTTTTGCTCTGAATTTTCTTAATGTCCTTAATAGAGTGTTTTAAAAAAAGATTAAAAAAAGAGCTACCCTATGACCCTTCAATTGCACTACTGGGTATTTACCCCAAAGATACAGATGTAGTGAAAAGAAGGGCCATATATACCCAATGCTCATAGCAGCAATGTCCACAATCACCAAACTGTGGAAAGAGCCTAGATGCCCTTCAACAGACGAATGGATAAAAAAGATGTGGTCCATATATACAATGGAATATTACGCCTCCATCAGAAAGGATGAATACCCAACTTTTGTATCACCATGGATGGGTCTGGAGGAGATTATGCTGAGTGAAATGAGTCAAGCAGAGAAAGTCTTTTATCATATGGTTTCACTTACTTGTGGAACATAAGGAATAAAATGGAAGATTCTAGGGGAAGGAAAGGAAAAGTGAATTGGGGTAAATCAGGAGATGAACCATGAGAGACTGTGGACTCTGAGAAACAAGCTGAGGGTTATGGAGGGGAGGGGGAAGGGGGAATGGGCGAGCCTGGTGGTGGGTAATAAGGAGGGCACGTATTGCATGGAGCACTGGGTGTGGTGCATAAATGATGAATCTTGGATCAGTGAAAAAAATTTTTAAAAAAATCACTAATTTGAGTGCTCATCTTTTAAGATGAACTTTTAATGAAATAGGAAGCAAGTCTGAAAGCTTGCTATTTTACACAGATATACTGTGACTTAAAGAGAAAAAGCTACCAGTTAATGTTTGGAACTGATTTCTCTTCACAGAAGAAAAAAAAAAAAAGAGGTCATGATAAAGGTTGAAAATACGGGTAAGATTAATGGAATTATTGTCTGTTTTCACAGAATGGTTCAAGTTGGCTCCTGTAGCAAATATTTTCTAAGGCTATATTTTTCAATCAACAAATATAAAACTGGATAACTTTATGTACATCGCAAGATCACTGAAGTAAAATGAAGTTTGAGAGTGTGTTAAGGAAGCTGGTTGTGGTGAAAATGAGTCCTTCGAGAATCCTGGTTCGGCTTATATATGGCGACACTCACAAAAGCAAAGAACCACATCTGTCATCTCTCTTCACTGAAAATGCGCTTTGATGAGTATTATTTCCTTGAGATAATTCAAAGAGGCTGTCTCCTGTACTGCAGGTAAGCAAACCATTCCAGTCCAATATACAAGAGAATTGTTAACAAGAAAACATACTTACCAAAATTCCTTCTAATAGTAACCTAAAACCAACATATTATTTGGCTGCTTTTGGCAGCATTCTGAGATCTCCACACAGTGATTCACCACTATGTGGCTGACAGAGTAGTGAAAAAATGGTTGCCATCTGCAGTTACTTATTGACGTAAGTCCAGGCTTTCAAAACGTTGTGACACCGAGACAGTGAAACTGTCTGATACATGCTCTGGCTTAGGTCAACTTTATAAAATGCAAGAGGATCTCTCTCACTAACGAATAGTGTAGATAATGACACAGAATACTGTTTCATAGTAGTAAAGCTAATAAAAACGCATTATAGAGTACAATATAGAATCTGAACGGAAAATAAGAGGTGTTTTCAAAAAGTCTGTGTTTGGAGGAAGCTGCTGCTTTGGACCATCCCACAGACAGGCAATACTTAAACACTGATCACATGTGAAAGTGTGTTTCATGAAGGACATCTTCAAGAGGACCCCCTGAGGTATCTCCAAATCAATATGACATTGATTTTCCCCACCAATCTACAATATCTCCATCCCTGTAGTTAAAGATTCTAGATTCTAGAATCAAAAAGCCTGAGAAAGGACCCTACCTTTGCTATTCAGTAGTGGAATGCCCTTGGGAAAGTTATTTAATCTCGTTGGGCCTTAGTTTCCTCATCTGTAAAATGGGAACAATAACAGTTCTTATGGCCTTGTGAGGATTAAGTGAGATTATGATATAATGTTTTTAGCACGATGGATTGCACTAAACAGGAATACAATAAGTTGGGGGGGTAGTAAAAAAATTACCTTTTCCCTTCCTGAAACTGTAGGGTCTTTTTCCAACTTCACTTTTTTGTTCCCAGCATGCTACTGCTTATCAATGTTTGTTGGCTGGTATACAAAAGCATATGGATGATACATTTGTTATCTCATAACTTTCTTAAAGAACTGACACCCTGGGGCGCCCGGGTGGCTCAGTTGGTTAAGAGCTGCCTTTGGCTCAGGTCTTGATCCCAGGGTCCTGGGATTGAGCCCCACATTGGACTCCCTGGTTAGCAGAGAGCCTCCTTCTCCCTCTCCTTCTGCCTGCCTCTCTGCTTACTTGTGCTCTCTCTCTGTCAAATAAATAAATAAAATCTTAAAAAAAAAAAAAAAGAACTGACATCTTGTCTCTAGTACCTTCTTTCTCTAAAGAATGAATCTTATCACTCAACTCTCTAATTAGAAGATCTCCTACCAATAACTTCCTCCATAGAATCAAGGATAAACTAAATAACTTTTCTAACTTCTAGCTTCTCACTATCTTTCATTCCTTCTCCGCGAATACTGAGCAGCTACTATGTTCCAGTCTCTAGGTTACTGGGAAACAATGATGAATGAGGAACAGGACCCTTTTCTCATGGAGCTTACACTGTAGTCAGAATGTCAAACAGTTAAACCCAATGTGACCCAAGCACAGAACCCAAGAAAGAGATGGGCTATTGTAGGAAAATGGCTCTGCCAGGGTGCCTTGGTGACTAAAGCTTCTAAATCAACAGTGACCTTGAGTTGTCAAATTTACAGCTTTCTTTTTTTCCAGTCCACGATGTACTCTGTTAGTAGTCATGAGACCATCAAATCCCCCATGCTTCTTAAAATTTCATTATACCTGCATTTGCTGACACTGTTGTCCCTTGGCCTTTCTCTCTGACCATTTCTTTGTTGATTTCTGTATGAGTTTCCTGAAGCTTCCATACCAAATTACCACAAACTTGCTCGTTTAAAACAACAGAAATTTGGGGCACCTGGGTGGCTTAGTCAGTTAAGCGACTGACTCTTGAGGTTGGCTCAGGTCATGGTCTCAGGGTTGTGAGATCACACCCCACATGAGCTCCACAATCAGCTGGGAGTCTGCTTCTCTCCCTCTGCCTCTCCCTCCGCCCTTCCCCATGCTCGTGTGCCCTTTCTAAAACAAAAATAAATAAATCTTAAAAAAAACCCCAAAAAACCCAACAACCAGGAATTTATTTTCTCACATTTCTAGAGGCCAGAAGTCCAAAATCAAGTTTCACAAGGGCCATGGTCCACTGAAGGCTCTAGGGAAACACCTTTCGTTGCCTTTTCCCAAATTCTGGCAGCTCCTGGCAATCCTTGGTATTCCTTGGCATATGGCTATATCACCTCAACCTCTGCCTCTCTCTTCACATGGCCTTTCCCCCTGTATTTGTCTCTGTCCAAATTTCCCTCTACTTATAAGGATATCAATCATTGGATTATGGCCCACCCTAATCTAGTATGACTTCACTGTAACTTAATTACAGTTGCAAAAACCCTATTTCCAAATAAAGTCACATTCTGAGGTTCTGGGTAGAAATGAATTTTGGTGTGTGTGGGGGGACACTTTTCAAGCCACCACAATTCCCAACCTACTATTTATTTACTGGACACAGTGAGAGTTCTCATGGTTCTATTTTCAGTTCTCTTATCTTTAAGCTCTTCACCCAGAGTCTCTCTGTGTAACTTTTTCCTATTTCACTTTCATGGCTTCAATTTTTACTTCCATGGAGATGACTTCCTAAACCATTTCTTAAATAACCTGACCCTTTTCTGAATTGGCTTCCTACATTCCCAAATTTGTAGACATTTCATCATAATTAGTCTTTTAAAATCTTACATTATAAGTGTTCAATGCAGAGCTTAGTATACCTTCCACAATCCTAGACTTTCCCCATTTCTTCTCTGACGTTTCCAGTCCCCATTAATAGTATTCCATCTCTCCAGTCACTCAGGCTATGGAGTCATTTAATTTTCCCCTCCTATTATCAGCTGCATCTGGACATAGAAATCTATTTATTCTACCTCCAGATGTCTCTCTCTTACATGCATTTCTTCCTTCCCATTTCAACCATCATTCTCATTACTGCGGAGTGATTGTGCTCTGAACAGGCCTCCAGGCAGCCTAACCTCTAGTCTCTAATTCGTCTTTCCCGCTGTAATCAGCCATGGTTGTTACTCAGCTTGATACCCTTAATGACTACTCTCTCAGAATAAAGTGCTTATGGAATAAAGCCCAAATGTTTCAGCATGTTACTGAAAATGCTCCACTATCTGGCTTTAAGACTACTTTTCAAGCTCATTAACTAGTATGTTAATTTCTTCCTCTGTACTTCCATTAAAAATTACTGTACAATGCTGGGTGATAGCTGCTGATGTAGTTGTTTCATTAATCCTGGACTGTAAGCTCCTTGAAAGAATGCTTGTATGAAAACCATGTAAATATTATTAATCATCATCATCTTTGGTCCAAGTTTGTAGCACAGAATAGAGGCTAAGTAAAGCAAATGAGGATTCACAAAATGCTAACATTCAAATGTCCTAAACTGATGAATGGTAATAATGGAATATTATTTGACAAAAAAAAAGGAATGAAATACTGATCCATGATACAATATGGGTGAACTGCAAAAACATCAAGCTGAATGACAGAAGCCAGTCCTAAAAGACCACAAATTATATGATTCCATTCATATGAAATGTCCAGAACAGATAAATATGTAGAAACATAAAGTAAATTGGTGGTGGTTGCGGGGTTGGGAGCTGGGGAGACTGGAGGGTGATAGCTATAGGGCACTAGGTTTCTTTTTGAGATGATGAAAATGCTTTGAAATTGAGTGTCGTGATAATTGCACAAGCCTGTGAAGAGATTAGGAACCAGTGAATGATACCCTTTAAGTGGTTCAATGTGAACTGTATCTCAGTAAAGCTGCTAAAAAAAATTGCTAGCAGCATAAGAGAACCAAGATTCTTAATTTTGATGTAGTATTTAAAGACGTTGCTACAAAACATCTAAGTTTCTCAAGTTTAATTTCTTTTTCTCCTAACTAGGAGTTAAGTAAAAAAATGGAAGGCATGCATGGTTGAAAATGTATGACAAAAACGTATTTTCCAGGCCAATACCTTGAGGAAAAGGATGGGTAAAGGGATAAAGAATTTATAGTTTGTAATAAATATTCAGTTTTTCTCCAACATTCAAAATCTAGGATAGAACAAGAGGCAATTTGGCACCTGGAGATGGTAAGCTCTTAGAGGAAAGTAATAATTGTTAACATTTATAAAGGTCTATGTCCGAGAAACTATCCTAGGTGCTTTTTACATCTAGCAACATTTAGTCTTCCTAGCAACTCAAAGAGGTATGAACTATTATCAAGCCTAATTTATATATAAAGAAGCTGAGGCAAAGAAAAGTTATGTATCAGGGAGCCTGGGTGGCTCAGTGGGTTAAAGCCTCTGCCTTCAGCTCAGGTCATGATCTCAGGGTCCTGGGATTGAGGCCCGCATCGGGCTCTCTGCTCAGCAGGGAGTCTGCTTCTCCCTCTCCCTCTGCCTGCCTCTCTGCCTACTTGTAATCTTAATCTTTCTCTCTCTCTCTCTCTCTCTCTCTCTCTCTCTCTCTCTGTGTCAAATAAATAAATAAATAAAAATCTTAAAAGAAAAAAAAATTATGTATCTTGCCTAAGGTACTTGGATCTGGACCCCACTACTTTCATTCCAGAATCTTTGTTCTTAACAAATGGGCTATATTGCCTCTCTGTACTTTTCTCCTCCTATATTTTTGTTTCTCTTCAACAATGTAATTTCCAAGAAATAATTTATACTTTATGAATAATGGGTTTTAATGTGACTTTCACAGAGCAAAAATACTTCTGTTGAGGGAGAATAATTCATAAGACAATGATCGTAGACCATCCATTCACTATCCTTTCTTCTTTCTTTTAGACCCCAAACATTTTTCAGACTTAGCAGTAAACATCAAATACATTGATTGCTAAGCACAGATAGTTCTTTGTTGCTAGAAAGAAATGGTTCTCCCAAGTTTTTAATGCAACAGTATTTAATAGGAAAAGAGAAATAGACAAATAAAATTTCTACCACCAAATAGAGTTATAGGACAAAAATGACTTCACTATTCTTCCAGTTTGCAAATGTTTTCCATTTATTTTAAAAGCATGTCTTATTGACAGATTCCTTCCTTGCCTCTTATTTTGGAAGGGCAAGGAATGCTAGCATTTTAAACTATCTATCTACTCTGTCATCTATCAATCATCTATCTATTCTATCATCTATCTTATCATCTATCTACTTTATCATCATCTATCTAAAATCTTATTTGCTTTTTCAGTTTTCTCTACAGATTCTGCTTCAGCAGAGAGCTCATTAGTGAAGTAGAAAGTGAGTTCTCTTACTGCCTGCCAGAGGGAACACTGACTCCCCAGCAGGCTAGAAGCAAGAGTGGGCCCCAGGGCTGGGTAGCACAGCAGGGGGGACCCACGGGAGTCACAGCGGAGGTTCCAGCAGGGACTGATTGTTGTGCCTCACTAGCTCTCCTTCTCTTCTTCCTCAGCAAATGAGTCCCCAGTTCATTCTCCTGACACTCGGAGTGGCCAGGCGACATAGTTCTGGACTCTGCGATGCTGGGAGCACAGTGTGCAGAGTGTGGGTTCCAAGTTCGGTCCCTTCCTCCTCTCGTGGCTGGAATGGGGACAAAATGCTCAAAGCTTGTGCAGCCATGTTGGACCGTGAAGGAAAAGCAAGAGCCTGAGGGACAGCAGAGCAGTGGGAGGCAGGAAGATGCCTGGACCCTCATGACTTTGTAGAGAGACTGACAGTCCTAGTCCACCTACTTTCAGTATTTTCTGTCTCTCACATCTGAACCTAATCCCCACTGATGCAGATCTCAGTAGCTCTAATGTTTTTCCTGTGTTGTTGGGATTCCTCCTCAAGGATTCATAAACACTTCATAGGAATCTATAATCTATAAAGTATCTTGAAATTACACATTAAATCTATGTTCATTCACACAATTTTCAGGGAGAAGAGGCCCATGGGAACTCATCGAATTTTTCAGAATCTCAGCTTTCTTTCTGTAATAAGGGAGAGCATTCACCTCTGCAGAGCTGATTTCAGAAGTAGACATAATCTGCATATGGTACTTAGCACGGTGAATCATGCCTAGCTATTTTTGTAAATACTCTCATCACACTGCCTATTGATCTTAAATCTAGCAGTCATCTATGACTTCTCTTACTTCCTGTCATTAAACTACCCTATTAGTTGTCAAGAAAATAAGAGTCTTTCTCTACAGCGTCTCCTCCATTCACTTCTTTTTCTTTGTATCCCCGCCCCCTGACCCTGCTTCAGCTTATTACAGTCTCTGTTGTCTCCTCTCGGAGATCCCCAACATGTCTTTTCACGTTTGGTCTCTTCTTTCTACTGTCTACTCTTTACCAGACTTCTAAATCAATTTACTTAAAGGCCTGGACTGTCAAGGGTGAGCCAATGCCTACTGAATTAAATACAACTCCATCTAAAAGGAGTCAACGTCGCACAACACAGAAGAAAAAAATTCACACAAACCTAGCTTTGAGTCCTGATTTGAGTGCTTTGCACTCTTGGGAAAATTACATGACTTCTCAGAACCTGAGTTATCCTAGCTCTAGAGATAATAGTACATACTATGTAGCATCATAGAGCAGATCGTTGGGACACGACCTACAAAAGGACAAATTTGGTGCCTGGTACATTCTAAGTTCACAGTAAATGTGTTGTCTTCCTCTGTCCCTCCATGGAAAGGACATGGACTAACAAAACTATGTCTGCCACTTACCGCCCTTCCACAAATCCCTTATTTGTATAACCTATGCTAGCCAAACCAGATTATTTGCCACCTCCCAGATATAAGTTTTGTCTTCTCTTATTCAATTCTGTAGTTGCACTCGGACTGATTTTTTCTTCATCTCCCCTTTCCCTTCATTTTATGTTGAGATCTTGCTCAGTCTTCAGGGAGTCCTTCAATTGCCATCTCCTCTTAAGCCTTTTCTCACTGTTTCTAGGCAGATGTAAGCTCTCCTTGTTTAAAAAGGCACGTTCTCTGTGTTTCTTCTGTGGCACTTGATGGTTCCACCTTCCCTCACTTTGTGTACTTATTACCCTTCCTGAAAGACTAGAGATGCCTTGAGAGCAGAACGAGAGCCCCGTCGACCTTTGTACCTCTCATGGCCCTAACCCAGGGCCTTTTATCTGTATTTCCTGCATTAACTTCAAAATTTTCAAGTAGAGCTCTTTTCAATATATTCCTAGATCTCCTTTTCCTACTTTTACAACACCACAAAGACAGAATGATTAAAAGTGTACTCAGGGAATACTCTATTTTAGGTTCCTCCCTCCTTGTCCAAAAAAGGAGGCAATGCTTCTGGATGTGGGGTACTTGGTAGTTGATCCAGCCCTGTGACCCATCGTTCAGAACCATTTATTACTGTGTCCACTGGGTACACAGGACTTTTGCTTTTCCCTCCTTTCCTAAGACTCTGGCTCTGCCTCTTACTTCCCTAAAGCCCCCAGGACTTTTTTTTTTCTCCCTGCATTTCAACAACAATGAATCTCATATCTGGGCTTTGAGCACCCCTCCTGAAGATGATGGATAGGAGCAAAGCCTTCTGGGACACATTAGTACAGCTGCCAGTGGGCAGGAGGTGCTTATAAAATAAAAAGGCTCAGGATTCTGGGAACATATTTGCAGTTCTAAGTGAACCGCTCAACACAGCTGAAAAGAAACACCCAAGAACACTTCCTTTCATTCTTTTTAAGCTGTGCATGGAAGAGGCACATCGTATTAGATTGCAAGTAACTCTCAGAAGGATTCTTTTTATGTCGTGTCACCAGGTGCTAATATCATAACCTTTACCTCTCAGGTACATGTGCTTTAGAATTACAGGAAGCTTGTAAAGTCAAGTTTAAAGCAGCAAAAGTCCAGTTTTTAATTTATTGGATAATACTGAGTATCACTGCCTGATGTGAAACATTTTCCCATGTAATTATGAAAAAGAGTAACACCCACATAACTATAAGGTTTAATGATGCTTTAGTTCCACCTGCGGGTAAGTATGTAAGAGAAGATATCAGAAAACTAAACACGATTAAAACACCACTAAGTGACTGGCATGAAGCATCACATCGTAAACTTGATTTCAAAAATAGAAAACGGTTTTGTACGTGAAGCTATCACACATCGTTAGATCTGGAAGAGTATAGAATCTGCGAAGCTGCTAGTCTGCTACATAGTCATTGCATTAAAAAAGAAGAGCTGACCAAGAAAGGTATGGATTTTAAGCGTTTGGGAGACAAGAAAACACTTCCTATGTGTCAGTAAGACACAGGAGCTTGCTGAATCGATATTTTGGGAGGATGCTAGGAGAGGACAATGAGAAGATCTAAGAAGTGATGTGAGGCTTTTCTCCAGATGCAGACAGCCTTTGATGTACAGAGAGAAACAGCTCTGTCAGATAGCTGCAAAGGGAAAAGCTGGAAAGACCATAGCAAAAAGGATTCAAGTTTTTTTTTTAGTGAGGCAGTCTTTCTAGCGACCCTCTACCCGCGGTGAAGCTTCTCTAAAATCCTAGACCATATATAAAAGGTTTCCCTCTTGGAAGAGCAGAATATGCTGTGCAGACCTTCAGAGTTAGTCACACTGGAAAGAAGCAGCTGGCAGTGTGAGGCCAGTATTGAGCATGAGTTTGGCCAAACCAGGCAGAGTGAAAAATGAGAACAGTAAGAGAGATCCGACATAGAATGGATCCCTTTTGGGGGTATCTGCCGAACTCACAATGACCCCTACTTCACAGCCATGTTGGGGAATGTGACTCCACCCGATGGCCATAGTTGAATAAACCAAGAGCACCTGACACCCCTCTAGGTGGATGAGGAATGTGGAACCGGACCGGAGGTTGGACTTGTACTTGTGACTCTTGGAATTCGGCTCTTGGAATTGTGGGGAGACTACCAGTTGGCCTGAGAAGCAGGAGGAAAGCTAGCTTGTTGAAAGGGAAGAATGAAGCAAACATAGGGAAAGAAGCAGAGAAAAGTGATAGTGTGTAAATACCCCCTGGGGTTCCTATCTTCCATTCCTGGCTTCATCCTTTGAGAGGCCCAGCTACCCTCAGCCTCTCGGACTCCCCATTGTATCTTGATACTAGATCGCCCCATTTTTCTTTAAGTCAGCTTCAATGGGGTTTCTGACCTGCAACCTGGAGGGCTGTAGCTGACCTACCACCTCAGAGGGCCTGACCATGTAGCTTCAGGAAGGCAATGCCTCTTACAGCAACCAGTCTCTGTCAGTGGAAGTATGCTATTAATCACAGGCACAGCCAGCATTCCTAACAACTGTTATGACATTAACAGGCTATAAAAAAAAAAAAAAAGTCTTTCTCAGAAAATAGGGCTTTCTTGGTCTAACACAGTAAGTTCTTCGATCAATTGCTACGATGAAGATGATGATAATGAAGATACTGACAGCAGCTACCATTTACTGTGTGTTGTGATAATAATTTACTGAGCCCCAAACTATGTAAGGCTGGGTGCTTTGCATACATCATAGCTACTTCTCACAACTCTTCATGGTAGTGAGAGTAAAATTTTGTTTGGAAACGTGTGTGACACGATGCACAACAGAGATGTCATCTGGGAAAGACCAGCATGCTGGGAAGGCAGGTAGCCACAAGAGGGCACTCGACATGATGGATTCGCCATGATTTAAGATACGGATGTTGGTCTTGTAGTCTCAGAAGATTTCCATGGTGTCCTAGCACTGACTAGACTTCGGAATGCTGAGTCATGCAACAAAGTTCACTAGAGACTGATATATAAACCAGATGCCAAGTTATTAATTTACCATGAGATGTATAACTGCCAAGCAGCCCGGATACTGATGCTGGCCTGAGCAATGTATGATACTCTCTCTGTAGACAGATTGCATTGGGAGCCAAAGTTTTAGAAGGTTGTTTGGGTGGTTGGATGATTTGAATGTTAGACACAGAGATCTGACAGCTGCTACATTCATCTCCATCAAGGGGGTTTAGTGACCAGGTGAACCAGATGCTTGGGCACTATTTCTTTGGATGCTGCCAGGAGAGCTTCTGCCAACAAATGCTTCTGTGGCCTTCCTAGGCTTCTTTAGAGCTGACCAGTTTTCCCTCTGAAGGAAACATTCTTTCTTTAGCTATCTTAATATCCAATCCATCTTGTGTGTCTAGGAGTCCTTTTATTTATTTAAGGTTATTTTGCATATTTGGGGTCGGATGCATGATTTCAGACTTTCATAGTCTGAAAGGATAATAACTCTATTCTCTTTCTTTCCACATTGCTTGACAGAGTAGCTCACTATCACCCGAATGTATCATCTATAATATTTTTATCCCAGTGTTTTATAAATAGGGTAAAAAACATAGGTTTTGGAGTCAGAAAGACCTGGGATAAAATTCTGGCTCTCCCATTTTTAAGTTTTACAGTTCAGGACAAGTTAATTTCCCTTGGCCTCAGATTCCTCACTTTTTGTAAAGTGGGGATGATGCACACCTCACAGGGTAAAATGAGATTTACTGAGGTTATGATGCAAAGCATCTAGCACAGTTCTGGGTGTGAAACACAGACATGATCATAACACACTGGAGCAAAAATAACCCAGATCTCAACCATTTAGATTCTCCTTGGTTTCTAAGTATGTAATTTTTTCTTCATTATTCTTCCAATGTGGTTTCATTCTGATTTTTATAATCATATTAGTGTTACTTTAAAAACTAATTTCCCTGACTTTTGAGAACTGAATAAACAAAAACGAACCCTACATGAGTGCACTGATTTCTTTGGCTTACTGTTCTCCTTCTCCACCAGAAATAAACAAATGACACAGCTTGCTTTTGTCTTTTTTCTTCCTGTTATCCTTGTGAAGATATCATTTATGGACCCTAGTCATGTTTTTTTTTCATATAAGAATTCTGCACTAAATTCCCAAGCTTGAAAATGCCTTTTTCACTGAGAAAGTGCTATGAAATCCTACAGCTTTTGTCACAAATTAATTCTTTTGTTCCCAACTAATTCAGTTTACTTTTCAGATGTCAGAATGCCCCAAACCACATGATTCTTCCTGTATAAATGTGTGGGTCTATCTTTACATTTAGCTATTCTATCTTACGAGTTTGCAACCTATGTAATTATGCCCTGTTTTTTAAAGTAGATTATAAACCTTGTAAGAGCGGGGACAGATCAATCTATTTCCTCACTGTCCATACACTGTAGTATCCTACACTAGATTGAGAAGACATCAAATAATTCTTTGTTGGGGAGAAATGCTATGAAGTGGAAATAAAAATGACAGAGATGTTTACCTCATTTGTCAATTATATTCACATTTTCTGAAGGTACAGATCTGAATCTAAGTATCTAATTAATTCTTTTGGTGTAAACTTTTGTGAACTTGTGTTAATTTTTCCTCAAGTTACTTAAACATTTTCTTTCCTTCTCCTTTGACTTTTTTTTTTTTTAAGATTTATTTATTTGACAGAGAGAGAGAAAAGAAAGAGCACAAGTAGGCAAAGCGACAGGCAGAGGAAGAGGGAGAAGGAGGACAGGGAGCCTGATGCGGGACTCAATCCCAGGACCCTGGGATCATGACCTGAGTAGAAGGTAGATACTTAACCAAATGAGTCACCCAGGTGTCCCATCTTTCTCTTCTGACTTTAACACCAGGAATTTTACGTACACCCTAGATGTTTCTTACATTAGAGGAATTCCTGACTTTAGCTTTTAAATCTTTTCCTCTAATCCACGTTGCATGTTATCGATGCCAAACTTACCTTCCAATTTACTCCTTTAACTTTGTTTCCCCTCTGTTTAAATTGCTTCAGTGATCCCACCCCTTGGTGTTTGTCTTGAATTGTAATGCTCAAACTTTATACTCTTAAGATCCCTGAGGAAAGATGATATTTAGTTTGGCCTATTCTCACAGACCAAATGAAGATATCTAAAAATTTAGTGCAATACATGAATGAAAATAAATATGAAACAAGAATAATGCAGTATTGAGAGAATAAAAACAAGTACCATGACAGATCTGTGTGAAAATTAAAACATCCATTATCAACTTTACTCCAAAAATGGACTAAAATTTTATAGTCTGGGTATATGTGTATTTCCAAAATTGAATCCGGAGTAGGCAGTGTACACAACAAGATGAGGAAAGGAAAACTCAGAATGTGCCAGATGCAGTACTGGAAATTTCAACATTTAAGCTCATTAAAATGATACAATATTCCTTCTAGGTTGATGGCATTATTCTACCCTACAAGTTGTAATGTTATTGATTCCTAAGTATACTGCTAATACTTAATATTTAACATGATAAAATTATGAACTGACCATAAAATAAGCTCCTTTGTTTTCTGTGAACATCAATTTCAGGGTCTTTATAAAGAACCTATGGTTAGTTTGATTTAATATTATAAACATATTTTCCATATTTTTCATTACAATTGCAAAATAAATTCCATAAACTCACAGGGGGAGCCTGTTTATAAATGCCATTATCAATCATGGAAAGATATATAAACAGACAAATCTGAGGGTTCTGTATAAGTGAACTCTATAAGGTTAGTTTTTTATGAACTAAATGGTCCTCAAGGAAAAAGTCGACCAAACTTGATTGTGTTTTCAGGACTAAAACCAAAGAGATTAACTTATCTTTGTATTTAAGAACTAGCCTCTGTCTAGGGGGCAGTGGGCTTGGCAGTATATTCAATGATCTCACCAAAAGCCTATGTAATGTAATGACATTAGACTGTGTGTTTATGGTAGATAATACCAGTGAAGCATAACACAATGCATCTTGACATAATTCAGTTTGCAAAACCAAACTCATTCAATAGCCCCACAAAATTATGACAAACACTGTAATACTTCTGAATAATACAAAACAGAAACATGGACATTCACGCATTCATTCATCCATTTGATATACTGATCATCTCCAGGGCAATGGATACTATAAGGGACATAATGACAGATTTGATACAATCATTGCCTTTGGAAACCCACAATCTAGGAGACAAGATATGAACACATATTTAAAATGTGAGAAATAAGGTAAGAAATAGCATAAAAGTGGTGCTATGGAGTGTCGCAGGACTACAAAGGAAGGGGGTACTATGTGTGGAGATGGCATCCAGGTAAGCCTTCATGGGGTTGAGGGCATATGGGCCGTTTGGAAGTGCAGGTGGGATTTCAGCAGAGAAAGGGGAGATTCAAATGAAGAGGGCATGGTGTGGAAGTGGACTGTCACTGGCAGCTTTGGTAAATGCTGGACAGGCTGGTTTGACTACAGGGTAGGTCATATGTAATGGAGTGAAAGGTAAAGCTGGGTGGGGGGTGGGGAGGTTATGCAGGGCCCTCCAGGTCAGTCTACCAGGGTGACAGAATCACTGAAAGCTTTTCTCACGGAATTGATACAATCCACCTGTTCCTTGAAGAACTTAGGATAGCATGAAGGAAGAAAGACCAAAGGCTGGAATTCTATTTAGAAGGTTCTTTTAGTGGTCCAGACATTCACTTGTGAAGGAGAAGTGGAGGGAAAGAAACAAACATTTTTGAAAGCTCACTATATGTAAGGCATTTATTTGTTTTAGCTTTAATATTTCACTCGATTCTTGTAACATCTCTGAAAGGTAAATAACATTAACTCCAGCGTTCGGTTGAGGAGCTGAATCCCCAGAAGCAAGCCCAAGGTCTGGCACTGCAAGTGCTCAAGGAAAAAGCTGTCATATTGAATCAGAGCTGTGATTCATGCAACATATTTTCTGTTCTCAACAGAAGCTCCAAGGAAACAAAATAGTTTGTACAGTTCTAAGATTGCAACCCAGAAGGTTATTTCTACCAGTGAGGCTCACCCCAACCCTTGGGTCAAATTCTGCTCCTCGTCAGAGGAACACAAGGGTCAGTCCTGCTTTACTCTTCCATGCCAGTTGTTGATTCTGGGTGTTCTTACCGCTGGGATCAAGCTCTCCCTCTCAACTCACAGGAGGTCAAGCCTGTCTTGCTTCTTAGACTAGCGCCCCTGTCTTTGAATTCTGCCTACAACTTAGTTCCTATCTCTTCAATAAAATGTAAAACCTCTCTAATGCCACCTCTTTGCTTGCTGCCCCCTGCTAGGCTCTCTTCATGCAGTGCTTTGCTTATGTGACAAATCCACTGTCTAGTCCCTGGAACAGCCCCAGCCCTCCTTGACTACTACTGCAATCATCAGCCCCCGCTCTCTCTCGTCTAGCCTATGCTTCTACTAAATGAAAAGACTTTTAACAATTGTCACCATGGTAGTAATTGGTAGTACTCATACTTAAATATTAAATAGCACACGCTGTGTGCCAGGCATTGTTCACCGTGTCTTTCAAATATTCCTTCCTATAATCATCACATTTTTGATAGCCTCATTTTATTCATGAAAAAAAAAGTAAAACAAAAAACCGGAGGCTGAGAGATTAAGTTACTTGCCTAAGGTGACATCTAGCATTTTGTCTAGAGTTTAACCAGAATGCTCTTCTGCCTCTCCAATGCCAGTGAGAAGATAAAGAACATGTCACCAGCGAATGTACTATCTCAAATGCCTTATTAAATATAACTGGCACAATACTACAACTAATAGTTACCAGACTTATGTTAGTTCACATTTAGTTATAAATAGGAACCCAGAAAGCAGTTAGAAAGAAGCCCTTATATGATGCTGAAACTCTGATATATGAGTATTCATTTTGACTGAACATACTAAAGATGTTTTGCATTTGGGCAAGTCTAACAAGGCAGTAGTATTCAAAGATATTGCTATTTTACTAAGCAAAAATAATCCAAGAATGCTGGTAGAGAAAGTAATCATGAGTGAGATCTTAATAGGAGAGGAAACAAATTTAAGGATTTAAAGAATCAAAGCAGAGTTGGTAAGAGAGTAGATTTTAAAAATTCTCATCACAAGAAAAAAATCAAAGACTGTTGACATCTTGGCAAATCAGATAGTTCTGCACACTCAAGTTCACTTGACAAAATAACGCATTTTATTGTTATCAGTTCAGAAGGTGAACATCTGACTAAATATAATCAGAAATTTAAACAAGAGTATGTAATATGCTAATATTTTAATATGAATTTTGGATTCAAATTGGATTCAGTGTGGAGTCAGGTTAAAACTCTCTCTCTCTCTGCCCCTCTCTCCCGTGCATGCTCTCTGTCTCTCTCAAATAAATAAATCTTAAAAAAAATAAGTAGAGAGCATTCATTAAAAAAAAAAACTGAGGAGGGCATCTGGGTGGCTTGGTTGGTTAAGTATCTGACTCTTGATATTGGCTTAGGTCATAATCTCAGGCTTGTGAGATTGAGCCCCATGTTGGGCTTCCCACTGGGCATGGAGCCTGCTTAAGATTCTCTCTCACCACTCCCCATTCTCCCTCTCTAAAAAAAAAAAAGAAAAGAAAAGAAAAGGAAAAATTGGTGAATATATCTCTATGTACCAAGAGCTAGATAAAAGTGATCAAGAAATACAAGGAGCTTCTTTCTTTTCAGATTTATTTTATTTTATTTGTTTATTTTTGAAGATTTTATTTATTTATTTGATAGAGAGAGATCACAAGTAGGCAGAGAGGCAGGCAGAGAGAGAGGAGGAAGCAGGCTCCCCGCTGAGAAGAGAGCCCGATGTGGGGCTTGATCCCAGGACCCTGAGATCATGACCTGTGCTGAAGGCAGAGGCTTTAACCCACTGAGCCACCCAGGCGCCCCCTTTTTAGATTTATTTTAGAGAGAGAGTGTGTGTGCATATGAATGGGGGGAGGGGCAGAGGGAGAGGGCGAGAGAGAATCCAAACAGACTCCCTGCTGAGCTTAGAGCCCAATGCAGAGTTTGATCTCAGAACCCTGAGATCATGACCTGAGCTGAAATCAAGAGTTGGATGCTTAATCAACTGAGCCACGTAGGTGCCCCCAGGGAGCTTATTTTCTAATGGTAGAGAGAGAAAGACAATGAGCAAGTAAATAAATAAATAAATGCATATGATAATTCTAAATAGCAATCAGAGTTATGATGAAAGTAAAGAAAGCAATGTGATTTAGAATAAAGAAGTGGCAGTGTACCAGCCATGACAGGATATTTGAGCTGGTACCTGACTGACAAAGTTGGGGAACAGAGTAAGAGACATGACTCTCAAGTGGTATGCTCAATCAACCAGTATGGCTGGAACACGGTAAGGAATGGGGAGCCTGGCACGAGGCCAAGTCAGTGAGGTGGGCAGGGCACACATCACAGGTCCTTATAAGCCACAGAAAGATGATTGACTTTTGTTCTAAGAAGTAGAGGAAGGCACCATCATTTTCTAAGTTAGAGGACTGATGTGGCCTGATCTATGTTTTTGAAAGATCGCTTTGGCTGCTATTTGGAAAATGCATTACAGGAAGTCAAGAATGGAGTCACTGAGACCAGTTAGGAAGCTACTAGAGCAGGGACCAGGGAGGTGGCAGCCTGGATTCCAGTTGTACCAGTAAAAAGAGGGAAGTAGATGGATTAGGGACGTATTCTGGGGGCAGAAGTGACAGGCCTTGTTGATGCATTAGATATGGGGAGTCAGGGTAAAGAGCAATTTCACTGTTCTGAGTAGACGGCTGTGTGATCTAGTGATAGGTGGAACACTAAGAGGAAAACAAATTTTCGGAGAAATTCAGATCTGTAGAATATGAGAAGCAGAATGCTAATGTAGTGATAGCCTCAATGACATTTACATTAAACTCAGGAAATGACAAGCAACAAACTTTCACCAAGTCCTATGGAATATGACCACTGGTTAGACAGTTTTCCTCTCAGCCACCTCAAGTCCAAGACCATTGTCAGCTCTAGAAATAAAGATGAAAGTCATCCATTCTGGCCTTATGTGAACGTATTTTATTTCATAAAGCAGTTCTAGAAATGCTGAAGGGTGTGAGCACATGGGTATTTGAAAAATGTGTGGTGAACTAAACAATACCTGTCTTTGAATACTTTGAAACTACAATTAGAGAACGTGTGACATAACCTACCTATAAAAGGGCTAAGAGTATAACCGAGAACTCTCAAAATTGCTATGAATCATGAATCTGAATTACATTATTACCTATTTTAAAATTTCTATTTTGTGGGCGTGTATATACATACATATGTATACATACATAAATATACATGTATATTTGTGTGTGTTTCTGATACTATTGATGGAAAAAATGGGTATGCTCTAATCTTTTTTAATTATTATTATTATTTTTAAAGATTTTATTTATTTGTCAGAGAGAGAGAGAGAGAGTGCATGAACACAAGCAGTGGGGAGCTGCAGGCAGAGGGAGAAGCAGGCTCCCTGCTGAACAAGGAGCCCGATGTGGGACTCCATCCCAGGACCCTGGGATCATGACCTGAGCCGAAGGCAGTTGCTTAACTGACAGAGCCACCCAGGCGTCCCTCTAATCTTTTTTCCTAGTATCTAATCAGCACTTTTCCACAATGCTTTTATTTAAAATGAATAGTCATTGCCTACCTGTAGCATATCGCCAAGGTCTGCTGTGCTAATATCTGGATCTTCTGTGGTGTTGAAGGGCACAGGAGTTATCTGTACAAGGGTGAGCACTCTAGGTTCTGGATATCTCCATAACATCATCCCTGAGCTATCTTCAGTTTCATTGTAAAACAAGACTTCATAGACACCAGGCATTTTCAAAGGTTCTGTTAAAGGAAAAAATAGTTAACTGTATGCTTTTGAAAGGGAACATGTTGATTTATTACAGAAAGAGAACATTATGAGGATAAAAGGTAAGAATGTAAAGAAGCTGGCAGGCCATTTTTAGATGGTTTGAGACAGAAACAAATTAAGAATTTTCCCTTAAGACAGACTGAATGGTAAGGTACTATTTTTGTACTGCAGGTATTAACGTACTTTTCAAGCAATCTTGATGTATTATTTTGTGAACATGCAGTTAAAACTCTCTTTCAGACTGAAGCTGTTGCTACTTACCAGCATCTCGTATATACTGGAATAGGCCTGTCCTCAGGTCATCTGAACTTTGTTCACTTTGAAAGATCTGGTTCTTTTCCATGGGAGATGGCATGCGTGGAACTGCTTCGGGTACTTGCACTTCAACATTTCCCTCCTTGTTAAGGTATCCACTGAGTAATTCATGTAGAAGAACTAAACAGTTCAAATGTTCTTGACCCCAGAAAACCTTTAAGAATCATATGAAAAAATTTAGTGACTTTTAAATACAAACATTTCATGAGGATAATTAGGCACAGTCATACCTGAGTTAACTCAAGACCATAATTACGTTCAATTTAATTACTGACAATAACAACTATAATTTCTGAGTAACTGACCTATGGGATGAAATTCTATTATTTGAGTAAATATATAAAAACAAGAAAATCAATTAGATCATATATTGTGTGAATTTGAATGAATAAATTTTCAATGCTGAATTACCAATGAAATTATGTTAGTATGAGGTAGTGTTTATGAGTTAACTTAGCCAAGTGAAAAAACAATACCTATTACAGTCTGAGAGAAGGTAATGAAGATCCTCTAGGCTCAAATGTTAATCAAAGAATAATAATAACCTTGTGGAATAGCTTCCTACATTTTGTCATGAGATTAAACAAATACCTTTTAATTATAAGGTTCCATTCCTTGTACTTTTACTCTTCAGAAAAAGAGACAGAAGATGCTCAATGAACTTGAACTCAGAAGGCTCCCAACCTCTGTGTTTGGTGAGAATGTGCCAACATACAATTGCCACAGCCCCTGATAATCAACCATAGAGGAGATACAGTAGAGTTTCAGGCCTTGGTGTTTTCTCTAAGAAAGAGGATCAAATTCTCTTTTTTTCTGCATATGAAGAGTACTAGTCCATAACAGAATTATGACCAGTGGGTAATAATGATTAATGTCAGAGGACTCTAAATATAAATAATTTTACATTTGTCTGTATGTATTGGATAAGGGCAATACAACAATTATTTACAAGAGAACCAGATTAACACAGAAAAGAGAAAAAATATAGAGAAGTAGAAAAAAATAACCCTATACCTGTGGGTAAATTTTAAACCTAAGTTTGGGTCCTGCTCTCTGGAATTAAGGCAACAGAAATAAAGGTAAGAGATGTGATATTAAGTCTACTGTGTTCTCATCAATCTTACTTTTATTGGATCCTGAAAAATAGAGAAAGGTGAAAAGTCAAGCTGGGCAGTTGAACACTGTGCTCTAGGCTTTAATTGTCAAGAGACAGTGGCTTATAATACGGAGATAATATCCCACGTTTTTGTCTTATTGTTGATTTTAATGAGGAGTTACTTTGCTGTCTTGGGAAAGTGGCAATACTGTTAACATTGTTGATAAAATAACATGAAATCACATGCTTATTGTTAAATACACAAAGATTTCTGATAGATGCTAAAAATCTCCAAAACAATACAAAGCAGTAAGTTATTAGAATCCTTCCACATCTAGCTCTCTGTCAGTAAGAAAACTGGTGAAAAAGTCAAGGCAACACAACTTTTAGATAAAAACAAGAAATTCATACATAATATGCCTCCATTATTAACAAATTAGTCATCTCCATTTTCTGTAATTGTGAATTTCTCGAGGTTTTTCTCAAACTTAGGAGACATCATATAAAGAATATTCAAATATATCCAAATAGAAAGTTACCAGGAAATAAACTGAATATCCTCACACAGTCCATACACAGCTATAAATCAAATGTATAAAAGCCTGCAATTGATTATATGTCAAGTGTTAATCATCAGGTGTTATAATATCTAAGGAACCTACCATTGGGAAATGGTTCTTATATATTGTTGATGACATTGTGCTCGAGACAAGTTGACTACTTTGTAACTAGCAAAGTCTATAATTAGAAAAAAGTTTAATGACCCATCAATTCCATTCTTAATCACATATCCAAGAGAAATGAAAGCATATGTTCACACAAGAGCTTGTACACAAATGATCTAGCAGCATCATTCATAACACCCAAAGGTGGAAAGAATCCGAATGTCCATCAACTGATACATAGATAAATGTGGTATGGCCATGCAATGGAATATTATTTGGCCCATTAAAAAGGAACAAAGTATTGGCACCTGCTACAATATGGATGAATCCTGAAAACACCATGCTAAGTGAAAGAAGTCAGCACAAAAGACCACAGATTATGATTCTGTTTACGTGAAATGTCTAGAACAATCAAATATGTAGAATCAGAAAAGAGATTAGTAGTTGCCTAGATCTAGAGAAAGGATTAGAGGATAATGGGGAATGAATGCTAATGGGTATAGGGTTTTGAAGGTGTGTGCACGTATGAATGTTCTAAAATGGATTATAGTGATGAGCACACAACTTCATGAGCATTCTAAAAAAAACACTGAACCGTACACTTTATTTAGGTGAATTGTATGGTATGTGAATTGTATCTCAATAAAGCTGTTAAGAAAGCTTATAAGAGATCAATCAGGAGCGCCTGGGTGGCTCAGTCGATTAGGTGTCTGCCTTCAGCTCAGGTCATGATCCCATAGTCCCAGGATTGAGCCCTGCATCAGGCTCCCTGCTCAGCCAGGGAGCCTGCTTCTCCCTCTCTTCCCCTCTCATGCTCATTCTCGCTATCTCTGTCTCTGTGTCTCTCTCTCTCAAATAAAAAATAAATAAAATATTTTAAAAAAAGAGATCAATTAGATAATATTCTTTTTCACCATACCAAGATTTAGTGGAACAGTTCAAAAAATGAACAAAGGCTAGTTGAAAACTTATGGGAAAAATGTGGCCAATCCCCACAGACCTGTAGCAGACCTCCTCTTAAATCAATGGACATTTTTGGTATGGACTGTTCTGGGCCTGGATTGCCACTGTGTTTACACCACTTAGCTTCCAGATGGGCAGAAGCACAGCATGGTCCTATCAGAATCCGATTTCTTTCTTTGAGACTTGTTTTAAGCAGAAAATCATTTATGCTGAGTAGAAACGATGACCCAAGAATTACACCTGGGGAAAAAAAAAGGAGAGGGGTATAGGTTATAATTATTCCTTGTCAAAAAAGTATGTTTGAGCAAGAACTATCCATATCTTTAAAAAGCATTAATTCTTCCTTTGTCAGTCTTCTTTTTCAGTTGGCTTTCTCCCACAATTTTATGCCACTTATATAGAATTCTAGTTATGAAGCAGGTATGCCTCATTCACATTCCTAACAAAGAAATATTTGCCAAAACATTATGACTTTCTCCATGTGTGAGCATTTTAGGTTTTATGACTAGAGACATTTTCATTAAATTGTGCAAGTTTTTCAAACAACTACATTAAGAATAAGAACAGCTGCTTCATTTGTCTATTGTTAACATGATGGGAAAGGGCAATTTTCTGTGATTTCTTATAGTAACAGAGTAAGTATATTACTTTGCTAGACACTCAAGTTTTTGACTGGTCCATGTTAAAATTCAAAACAATCAAAATATATAACATGTGTTTTCTAAAAATTTTAGTTTAATCCAAACTTCACACATCATAACCACATGAAGTTTACAAAGTCTTAAAAACAGATAGTGGCAGGTTAGATTTATGAGAAAAACTATATGCTATAGTTCAAAGTAAATATACCCAGAAAAGGAATACACTTTAAAATGTAGGTTTTCTTTTGAACTTAAACTAGAAGTATAGATCAAAACCTTTTCATAAAACCAACAGCACACTTTAAGATATTTGGATGCAAAGTTAGAGTGGTGGGTTAACTTTCCCCCAAGGAGCTCATATTCTGAATTGTCACTGTGAATATTGAATTTCACCAGACCACGTTTGTAATGCCCATGGCTTATTTTTCTAATGACATTTGATCCTTAAAAGAGATGAAAGATTAAAAAACACCTTAGGCTCATAGTATACACGTTTCAAAGTATAGTACCCACACTGACTTTTCAATTCTGTGGAGAGTTGAAAACTTCATATAGGTTGTATGCTCCTACTGCAGAAATAAGATACATAACTTCTAATCTTCCATGGAAGACATCACACCCATGTAAGTTAGGGCTAAGACTTTTATTAAAATTTAGAATGGTAGAAATGAGTTTCACAAATGTTTTCAACTCCATTATGGCACTAAGATTTCCATTTCATTTATATGACTTTCTTGATTCACAACTACACCTCATTTAGACAAAGAAAAGAAATAAAACAGAAAAAAAAACCCCATCGAAATGGGTCCCCAAATACCCAAGAATCAAAAATCATCTCCATTAATAGAGTTTAGAACTCAAGTCACAACTTCCTGTCTTAACTGCATTGCATTTCCTGAAATATTTACTTCTCAACAGTAAATTATCTACTGAATGAAATATACCAATTTATTATTCAGAAATTTCTCATACGGGATTATGAAAGTATAGGCTTGATTCAGTATAATCGTCCAGCAAATAAGTATTAAGGGAACGTCAGAATTATATTTCCCTTTATTCCCCAATACATACATCTTCATTCTGCCCTACAGTGAAATACCCAATTATCTGGTAGTCATCTTAATGTGAATATTCTTTTGGTTCCTCATACCCAAAATGTTTAATAGCAAAGGCCTTCTAGGTTGCTTATCTTAAATTTAAGGTTCATCATTACTTTGCCAGACACTCAGATTAAAAAAATCTCAGGACCCACTTTGGGGGTTCTTGTTCTCTTCTTCCAAGACTTGATTTCTAGATCATTCTATCCATCTCCATTATTTTAAAACATCAAGGAAGAGAGACTTCAGTAAGCTAAATGATTGAAATGTAGACCACATCACTTTCAAGCTTTAGTAGGATGACCATTCCAGAGGCAAAGACCATTTTATTCAGTATAGGACTGGGCACAACAGTAGCTCTTCAGGATATATCCCACCAAACTGAATTGTCAGTATAAAATCTGATCCAACGTTCATCTGTCTCAACATGTTTTTAATTGACAGACAAAACAGAAAAATGCCATGTTTTCTTTTGAAGTGTTTCTTTTGTTATGTTTTCTTTTGAAAATAACAAATATCTTGTGGGGGAGATATATGAAGATCATTCAAGTATCCTCTTTTACATCAAACTTTCACCTGCTAATGTTTTAGCATCCATCAATGGTTTTCCCTGCAATGTTTATTACTGTGGTGTGTGATCATGTTGATTTTCCATTTTTCCTATTCTTCTATGTTTATTAATTAGCATTCTGTGGTAAAAAGAGCTGTCCTTTCTACCCCGTTTAACAGTTCAACTATATATTTGTATTACTACAGACTCACAGGTACTTATTTTATTTTATGGGTTATAATCTAATACTATCATTTACTTTGTTGCTTCAATTGAACCAGCTCTGGGCACTGAGAACCCCTTCAAGTTGGGTCCTGTGTCCTTTTGATATATTTCCAACATTTTTTGAGAACTTCTTCACTTTCTGGCCATCTAAGATGTTTTAGGCTTATCTTATATTTTTCCCATCTCATCTATGGCATCAGCCATTTCTCCAAAAAGGGTTTCTTTTGCTGAAGAATGGTATCTAGAAAACAAAACCTGGGTGGTAGGTAAGCTCATTGCTACTAGGGCATCACTGCTTCCAGGCTGTCTCAGCAGAGAGGGCTAAGCAGCCCATGTGCACCTGAGAGTGGTTTCTAGCCTTCTCCTTTTCCTTATTTGTACCTCATCCTATGACAGTAAGAAACCTGCTGAACATCCCTTCTAATGTGCTGATTTCTAATCATCCCTGAAATATCACTTTGAAGTGGTAAAAATTAAAGCAAAAGAACTAAGACAGACATAAAGGACCACTTCATGGGAGAAAAGGTAATTATTAAAGAAAAGACTACCAAAAGAAAGAGCTAATATTTATCTCTAGGAGTCTTGTTAAGAATGGGCTTGACAACATTTTGTCTAGAGCATACAGATGAAGGAGATTACCTTTCTCACTCTATAATACCTTAATACCTTTCATTTATACAAAGATATTTGTAAGCATCTGATAAAATCTTTGTAGAAGTAACTTAATACATACAGAATTTGGATCTTACTAGATAGCTGTACTATGCAGGAACTACTCCAAATACTGATATTGTACTAAGTTAGTTTCTGAGGTTTTGACTAAAAAAAAAAAAAAAAGCAAACACTAGTACTGGAATGACAAAATTTACATTATTACATCTTATGTATATTCCGCAGAAAGCGCCTATCTCTTCTCAAAGAACTTAAGTAGGGTTGATGGAAGGCTTTTCTTAACTCCCCAAAGTTACACAATTAGAAGTATTCATCGCCTGGAGGGAGGAAGGACGTGAGAGAAAAATTCTAAACTTGAATCATTACAAATAAATATAGAAATACTGACAGCTTTTATGTTGCTGAATACATTGCTAAACACATGAACACTGCTGTCATACAAATCTTATTCTTTTTTGCTTGGGTAGAGAGAATGGGATACCTAGAATTCGTGGGAGAATAAAGACAAATGTTGGGACTGTAATCTCAGAAAAATGGCCGAAAAGCAGGAAGCCAATGGTCAGGCCAACACCTGGGAGCCTGCAAGAAGAAAGGCAGGCAGACTGAGGCGTGTGGTGAGGAGGGCGGGAGGAGGCACAACGTACCCGAGACACAGAGCCCTTTGCACTGAGGCACGCACTGCTCCAGCTATAGCTTTATTTTAGCAATAACAGAATCTAAGGGCTGTTTTGCCAGAAAGTAGGCTAGTAGGACAGGAAACTTGCCAGACTTTTTGATTTTCGTGTTTGATACTCTTTAGAGTTTGACTTGGCTCAGGGATGTGCATAAGATTCAATGAAAACCCATGAGGTACAGTAATACTTTTGGGAAAGTGACCTTTCCTCTTGCTCCCTGGCTTTGAAGTTAAGAAAATGAAGGTGCTGGAGCTGCTGGCAGCCCCCACGTGGGGTCTGAGGCTGAGGCTATGTAACACAGAAGGGAGATCTAATGGATTCTGCCACACCTAAGGACAGCACCAAGTCCCAAGCTTTTCACCTACATGAGACTGCTTAGATCAGCTGAGGTTGGATTTTCTGTTATGTAAAGCATCCCAACAGATACACAGTCTCTAAGTGAAGGGATTGCCAAAGGTAACCCTGGTCTTCTATTCTTTCCCCTTACCCCAACCCCTTATTCCAGTGAATTTCTCTACTCTCATGGCTTTAAGGACAATTTCTTAGGATAGTATTCATAACCATGCCTAATTTCTTAAGCCAGTGCTACTCCCATGCCTCCATCTATCTGTGAGGTTTCTGGTATCTGAGATCACATCTACCTTGATACTTATGCGTACATGCATTCATTAGTCCACCACCGTTTACCGGTTATCTACTATATACTGGGTGTACGGAGGTAAAGTAAATACTTTGCAAATTTTTCTCACACCAGATTTTTCCTTGGCAATTTATCAGCCTCAAGTTCCGAGATCTCAGGAAGTACTAGAGGGGGGAGAAAACAACTAACATCATTTGTAATACTGACTTTGTTAAATAAGTGAACTGTTAAAAAACAGGGACACTTCCCTACTATCAAACAAATCTATTTTTTTTCTTTGTATTCTACTTTGTGCTGTTAATTCTTTCACTCTAAGTATTTGTGTACCTACATGTAAGTCGCTCTTCATTTTTTTCTTTTCTTTTGCCCAATAATCACCTACTTCTCACTCTCTTCTTACATCTCTGTCATCCTTTTACAGTTTGTACTTGCCTCTATGTCAGGCCTTTATGTACTTGCCAGCACGGATCGTGGACTTGCTTAAACACACAGGTGGCAATGGAATTGAAGATGCTCATGTTGGCAGTGAGGACACAGCACAGGCACTGTCTAAAGGCATAGACAGACATAAATGTGCCCTGCTTGGTCCCTTCTGTCCCCTTCTCTGTTCCCCCTCTTTGTTCCTCTGTGCCATACACCTACAAGGAAATGAGGTGTGGTTCGCTTGCAAGGCTTACACAACCGACTTAACCCATCCCCATGTGCCCATTGGCCCAGCACACTGACTACACACACCAGTGGGCTGCGGCTTTGCTCCTCAATGAGGGGTTCCGGTTACTGGTGACACCACAGAAAGGTTCACCCACAAGTACCAGCTTTTAAGTTTAAAACAGAGTCTCTGTTTCCTTTTGAACAATTTGTGCTATGTTTTTTTCTTTTAAAAAGCTACAACAAAATAATAGAAAAACATGTTAGTTCAAGTGGTTTTAATCTTGGCGTAAATGATCAGTAATAAGAGATTATGATGATCACTTAGTAATAAAGAGTGGTGATGAATTTCACAAAGGGTCATTTATAAATGGCAAACCAAACTTCACACTTTTACCACAAAATATGAAAATAATCCCTGAGACCCGTGACAGGGTATTAATTTTCCTTTTCCCTTTCTTTCACTCCGTGAAAAGCTAGCCTATGGGACATCATCCTCTCCTGTTTGTTTTTTCACCAGGAAACATGCTAAATACCTTCCTTGGGATGAAATGAATCTTGTTTATGTACCACCACACACATACACTGAGGGCCATGGAGAATACTCCAAGTTCATGTAAACTGGATACTTAGATATTTCAAATCTGGTAGAAACGGCAACAGAAAGTGCATTACGGAATGTGTTAGTTTCTTTCCTAGTGGACTACGAAAGCACTGTTGGATAAAATGACTACGTGTAAAAACTTTAAAGAGCTATCTTCTTAGCGGTGAAAAAGGCCAAATGATTTTGTGACATTTTATCTCGGTGTGTATGTGTGTGTGTGTGTGCATACTGCAAATATGACAATATGTTTACATTTGTTTCAGCTGGCGAATATATAGGTGTTTGTTGTGCTATCCTTTACATTTTCTGAACTGTTCATTTTCCCCCTAAATTTCTAAAAATAATATGGAGAGAAGAAAAAAAATTAAAGAAATATGCTGTGGAAGTGCAAGGTTTTAAATGGTCACTTAAACTTTTAAAGCATGAGTATTATTAAAGTTACTCAAACACTTACCAGGTCATTTTTTAAATCTTTTAACTTTGAAATAATATTAGGCTTTTAGAGCAAAGTTGATACACCCTTCACTCAGCTTCCCTTAAAGTCAACAACTTACGTAAGCTATAGTATGATTCTCAAAAGCCAGTTAAGTTAACCTCAACACTACTAATTTATAGACCTCATTTGAATTTCACATTACTCCCCTCACGTCCTTTTCCTGTTCCAGGATCCAATCCAGGACTACACACTGCATTTGGTAATTGTATGAGCAGGTCATTTTGACCGAGTATATAACCTCTCTACTTCCTTCCATTCAACAGAATGCTTTTCTACCTGATTTTTCCATTGGCCTCTTTCAAAAATCTTTGTTTATATTTTTAATTTCAGCCCTAGCAAACTAATGGCAGATATTTAATTAAACTAAATGAGGTGTAACAACGTTGAGAAGCAATTTCAGAAACAACTGGTATGATAAACAGAAATAATCTTGCTTGGTTTGCATACTGACATACTTTTCATTGAGTGTAAAAATTCAGTTCAAGGAACAAGTAGTTTCATGACCTTTCAAATCCTCCTTTGGAAGACTAATAAATGCAAACCACTTGTTTTGGAAAATGTTTACAAAATGCTGCCAGCTCTACATCGTCAGTCTCTACTAGACACTTGGTAAGGCTCCTATTCTCTACATGCTGACTGTGCAAAACACAGTCCAAATCAGGGCTTCTGTATGTCATGAGAAAGAGTACTCAGTGATGACATGTGCTAGCAAAACACATCCAGGTATTTTTTTGTACAGCTGGAAATAATCTAAGGCTACTAGAAAATCAGCAAGCATGGGTTAGATACATCTACAGGTCAATTTGCATAACAGTGAAGCATCAGGGTGCCTCACAAAGTGAGGAAGAATAAAGTTTTTATAAAGATCTATGAAGACATGATCCATAAAGAGATGACCATAAATAACTGGATGACTTAGAAAAATTTTTTCTAAGTACGGTTCATAAAGAGATGATTAGAACTCTTCTCATTTCTAGTTCCTTCAACTAATTACGTTAAGGCCCATAAAAAATGGCATTTGGGTATTTTAACCATGACCAAAATAAATAAATCTTGTACCCCACCCCCATCAGGATATGTAAGTTGATCAGATTGTATTTAATTACATTCTGTTTTATAATATGCCTATATATTTGTACCTATTAATATAGTACACTAATATATAACATAAAGTTAATATATGGAACAGAACATAACAAAGCTGTCAGAGAACTACATTTATGTTGAAAGGGATGCTGGTGCTCTTGAACAAATTTACTACAAAGTCTAGCCATCAGAATGAGAGTCCAACTGGGTGGTCTCCTTGCTAACATGTATCCCATCCCATCTGATGATTTGGTTGGGTTTCCGATCCCCATGTACTCTCACCCAGTCCTCCCTGGTGAATAAAAGCCCCCCCCAACCCAAACCTCTTCTTTTGGCTATAATAAAATGATAAGTAACAGGAATAGGACTTTTTTTTTCCTTTCACATAAATAAAGGGGGAATTACTCATCAAAGATGAAAATGTCTACGAGTTGGCTATTTTTATTTGGCCTTTGTCTGGGAGAGGTATTTTTTGAGAAATGTTTTAGAACTCTCAGATTCTAGAAAAACTAAACTAAAAATACCAAAAAGGGTAATGGAGGATAAGCTTGGCCTCTTTCTTCCTCTCCAACTGCCACAACGCTCACTGTTTTCACAGTTGTGTCAGTTTATTAGAAAAATAAAACTTGCTTGGACCATGTGGCCATTTTATTTTTTTTTCTTATAAGCAGACTGGCAGATCTGTGCATACTGGAAAGTATATGGCAACCTTCTTACAGAGGAAAGAACAACAGTAAATACACACTTCAAAAGTTCCTTAGAGGAATACAGTAGCTGGTTAATTTAATTACACGAGGAAAGTGCTGTGAATCAATTTTTTTTAAAGTAAGTTACATGGATGGAAGAATTGGTATAAACTTTCTCAAAAAGTGTTGAAAGGAAAATGACTTGCTTAATAATGTACTACAATCTCTTAGAAATTGGTCTTGATCTGCATAATCCAGGTGTTTTAAGACTGGTATAATAGACCAATCAAAAACCAGGAGACATGTTCTAGTATTCACTCCATCTCAGAATATCGCTTGGCAAATCACTTAATCTTTCACCCTTAGCTCATGGGGAGAGTTAGGAATAACTCAGTGGGCCTCCATCCAGGGTTCTTTGACCTGAGAGAGTTTCACATAGTAAGGGTGGTTCATGAGGTATTTTCTGTATTTCAGAGAGCCTGAAAGAAATCATGAACCTATCTGAAACAGGCTCAGAGGTGCAGTAAACTTTTCCTTTTGGTTACAGTCATATCGAGTTGGTGTAGGTATGTTAGCTATCTCATTCTAAATGCAATGTGTTTGGATCATGAGATCTGTGAGAGAAAAAGATTAAAAACGTTCTTGATAAAGAAAAGGATGATCCTTAAGATAACTTGCAACTTGAAAATTTAATGGCCTATGACTTCAGCATTTATGTGGTGCTGGGAGAGGAAAGGGGTGGAAGATACAAAAAAGACCAATATTTATTGAGGAATTTAATAAATTTGTGCCAAGGAATGTGTAGGGTACTCTGAGTACATTATCTCACCTAATCCTTTCAACAGACCTGTGAATTAAGTATTTTTGCCTTCATTTTGAAAATGAGCTGTGTTGTAACTTTTGCCACCATCAACTGCCAGTAAGTAGCAGGGCTAGGATTCAGATTCTGTCTGCCTCCTTCCAGCACCAGGTTGCTCTATAAAAACTACTGCTATTAGTTAGCTCTCAGTAATTTCATTTTTCCAATTGGCAACAGGGCTGTGAATAAATGCTTTTTCCTGTCCCCAGCTGTCTTGCATGGCCTCAGTATGTTATGCCAACATAGCCTACAGGTCCAGAGGCCCAGCCAGAGACTAAAAGAACATCTAAGTTGTGTCCTCAGACACTCATCACTGACAACGTTGCTTTGCCAGAAACTTTCCTAGCAAATAGCCTACTCATGGCTTATGTGGATGGGAGGGCAATTTGCTGTGACCACAGGCAAAATTAATGCTGTAGAGCATTAATTCACAAATTAATGCTGTAGAGCATTAATTCACAAATTCAGTAGAGCAGGGGAGAGAGATTTCCTCCTAATCTTCTCTTTTTCCACAGTCCCAGCACGGAGGGCTACAACAATTCTTGTCCATTTCACCTACTACTAACTAAGGTGCTACCATTAAGATGCAGAGGAGAAGCTACTGAGATCTCCTAATTACTAGGATTGGAAACTTCTCTAACAGGACTTTGCAGTGAGATACCTTTATGTCAACGGATAGTATTTTTGTTGTCTCAAAGGCCCCTTTTTCTCCCTTCCATAGAACATTGTTTTAAATAGGTATATATGGGAAACGTCTATCAGTTGCCCTTCCCCCTTCCCAAATGTATCTAAAACTAGAAAAATTGTTCTTTTTCATACCTTTGTCAAAACTAGGAGAAGAAATAAAGAACATTTTTTTTTCTACAGTACTTAAATTACACAAAGTCCAATGCAATGGGACACAACTCTAAAATACTGAACCTAAGGCCAACAGTTTTCTAGCAGTCTAGATTAAATTTAGAATCTGGTAACTAAAAACAATAGGAAGAAATAGACCAATGTGGCTAGAGACAAGATTGAAGGTGGATATACTTGGAAGAGTATAATTGTACTGGATTTCTCATTAGAAGGGAGCAGAGTCCTATGAAGACTTCACATTCCCCAAGAGAACCACATTTACACAATTAACAATTCTTTTGTTGGAAAAAAAAGCTTTCATTATTGCATGTGGACACATGCGGGCTGTGTAAAAAATATAAAAGATGTGTAACACACGGTAAACAGAAAGTAATGATCTTAAACAGGCCAAATCCTTGAACTCGTCATTAATAAATGTCTCTCTTGCATTCAGCTACCCGGGCTGCTGGGAGCCTGTTTTCTTCAAGTACTTCAAACACTGAAATCCAGGAACATTTATTATTTTAATCCATTACAGGCAGTGCTTGATTTAACTTTATTGGTTGTGGTGGTGGTAGTGGTTATAAGGGGGGGTAGAGCAATGTTCTTTTACACATCATTTCAAAAGGGCTTAATTATATTTTATAGTTTGGGCCAGGAATTCTGCTTGTTTTTTGTCTAACAAGGTTCAAATGGAGTTCAGGTCGATGATGAATCAGAAGAAAAAGTCAGAGATGGTTATCTCCCTGAGATGAGCTCATCTCCCTCTACGAAAGGCTGGGCAGGTACACGATGTTCACTACACCAGAGCACATGACAGTGCTCGACATCCGAAGCTGGTTGCTTATTAGAGGATTTTTAACACACCAGAAATTCAACCCAGCGATTATCGTCTTCATTTCTAAAGTAACTATTCTATGTATTTTAAAGGTTTCCCATTGGGATCCAAAGCAGCTACAGTAACTAAAACTAAAAATGTATGTGAAGAATAATAGTCGCGTAACAGACATTTAAAAAAATGCACAAAGCTTTTACAACAGAAAAATTTAAGTATCCCAAATGAAAGACGTAGAAGACCATATTAATATAATCTATTTAAACAAAAGAGTAAGTAACTGTGTAAACGTGTCTGAATAGCATTCATCTCCCAGTGGGGTTTTTTTCTTTTTTTTAAACATGAAACATTCCTGATCTGTTACCTCTCTTTCTAAGGGTGTGTAAAAAGACAAACCATAAGAAACTCCTAATCTCACAAAACAAACTGAGGGTTACTGGGGGGTGGGAGGGTAGGGATAGGGTGGATGGGTTATGGACATTGGGGAGGGTTTGTGCTTTGGTAAATGCTGTGAAAGATGTAAGCCGGATGATTCACAGACCTGTACCCCTGGGGCAAAGAATAAAAAAAAATATATTGCCTATTATTACCCAAAACTCCAGCTAATCATATATTACTGTATGTAACGATTAACAACAAGGAGAATAAAATTTGCATGGTGGGATTTCTTCTCCACTGTGTGTGATTTTGCTAAAAAGAGGACAAGAGAATTACTCCCCCCAGACAGCATCTTATACGTTTAGGATTTTTATTTCCCACCATATTAGAGAAATAATACGAAACACTATTTT
The DNA here is from genome assembly GCA_002007465.1 of Ailurus styani. Lineage (NCBI taxonomy): Eukaryota > Metazoa > Chordata > Mammalia > Carnivora > Ailuridae > Ailurus > Ailurus styani. The sequence continues at coordinate 3,701,029 of LNAC01000064.1, forward strand.
GAAAAAAGTAATGAGAATTTTACTTTCTTCTCCTTATTTCCCATTTAATTCTTAGAACTTCCTGTTCTACTTCTTTTGAATGTCTCAATAGTCCTTAGTATATATAGAAAAATATCACTGTTGAAAAGAATCCGTAATCTATAGGTAATTGAAGAGTAAAACAAGAGGGACATGCTAGTTCATCAGTAGCAACTTTGAACCTTGTTATAAAGTAATAAGAGGGAATCTGACCAGGATTAATAGTGGTACTCAGTTGTGGGGTGAGGGGTGTCATGTTTCATGGACTCTAGGCCATCTGTTCTGCCTGCCTCCATTTTACTTCTTTGCAAAACTATAAACGCACCTCTACCTCAGGGACTACAGAAAGGCATTAGAATTCTTCTGCTTTTCATTATCACAAGATTCAGTAACTCATTTCATTGTCAAGATAATCCCCTTTTACTCTTTCTTTTGCGCTTGTGGGCTATGCCAAAATGACAAATAAAATCCCAGATGTTACAGCCTCGATGAGGTCTCCACCTTTCCTTGAGTGTTGGGTTTAAGCTACTTGGGACATAGTGTCAAAAATGACAGGACCCTGATGCCCACACCCAATATTCATTAAGGTTTGTTAGTGATTTGTATAGCTGTCTACAAGCTGTACTTCCACTTCAATCCTCAGTGGCAGCTTGAAAGTTAAGTTTGTCCTCTGGCTTTAACTGTCAAAGAATTCATTTCCTATTGTTCAGGCATTGGAAAGAGAAGCTGTTTCTTTCTAAAAGTAATGAAAGTCTTTGGGGTGTTGTAAATGGCTTGCTATTGCGACATATTATTTTAGGTAGTCATATCTAATTTAATGTTTTATTTCCCCTTAGGCTTACTTGCATTTCTGCCGCATCCAACAGCTATGACAAGGCCTTAAGAGATTTTCCTCAGGAGATCCAGTAACTATGGAATGAAAAGCTGGAGCTCTACTTTGTATCAATTAATGATCGGGTTTCATTTTTCAGTACATGAAAAGGAACTTTAGGTTCTTCACATTTTATTGGTCTTGAATTAGGTGAACACGAGAAGAGGCATTTGTCTATGTGAAAAATAATGTGGCCATGTTTTCTTTCTATTTTTGTTTATAGACATAGATAAGTGCATCTAGATGACGGGGGGGGGTAGCGAAAGTTATTTAAATGACAGCTCTTTGACCAGAAGTTCAACTCACTGTTTTCTGCCATGGATGACAAGTTCCCTAAGTGCCCATGGATAGGGGATCCTTGCAACTTTTCCCCAATTTCTGACTAGAATGAGAACGAAGATGGCCTCGCTTAGGCTCTTCCTCCCAGTTCTTTGTGCCACTGAACTTGTTCATATCCCATTTCCCTTTTCCTTATCTCCATGGAGCCTGCTAATCTAAGGGTCCCTGAGCAAGAGCGAGGCAGCCTAAAGTATAGCCATTTCATAGCCCGAATCGTGTACCTTCGTTTGCCAAAATCTAAGGAGCGCCGCCCTAATAGAGCCATAATTTACTCTGACAAGGGGAGCTAAAGTCTGCAGCTCACTCCCCCACCCTGCCTGTGGAAAGTGCTACACTGTGTTCACGATTTATAGCTACATTACTTATGGTTTCTCCAAAACGACATACTTCAAACAGCAAAAAAGACTGAGCTGTATGTGTAGGTGGGGGGAAGGGGGTTGTTTTTAAAAACAACACACTACAGAATGGGATGGATTTAAAAGATAGCAAAAGAAGTATCAGCCTTAAAATGTTTCAGAAAATAAGATAGAATCTCTAAATGAGATTCATTTTGTTTTTTTCAGTATTATATACCAAATGAAAAAAATCTAAGCATTACGTCTACTAAAATCAGAACTTCAGAGCCATTTTACCAAAGACATATGTGAGAATATAAGTATTCTAGCAGAAATACGAGTTAGGTTATTATAAGTCACTGCTGCGCTAGCATCTGCAGAGTAGAATTAGGAAAAAATCAAGTCCCTTGAAACTCTCATAGTTTAGGGTCACAGGATAGTACGGAAGGCTAAGAAGAACTTGTGGATTTCTTTTCTTTTTTAAACTGAAAATATTTAACCATTTCATTTTGTTTCAAATGAAGAGAACATTTCAGCAAATGATTTGTACAGATTTTGTTGCAAAAACCAGTAAATGAATACGAAAATGTCCTAGATTTAAGTATATTGCCAATGTCTTGGGAGGAAGATTAACTTTCCCCTCCCATGCTTTTATTATTCCCTTTCCCTATACTCTTCCCAAAGCTTATGACAGTTTCGATGATAAAAAATACAATCATTAGACGAACTCAAATATTTTTTGTACCTTTCAGAAGTGAGGAAACATGCCTACAACACATTCCCCATTGTGTTTCTCTAAATATTACTTAGAACATAAGATTCCTCTGGCATTACAAATCTATTTCAGCTCCTAAATTAAAACTCATCTGGAAAGGACCGTTTTACCCTGTTTATATAACATTGTCACATAAAGAGTGTTAAAAAAAATATTTCACTAAAAATAGCTTGCGTAAGTTAGGGATTAGAGTAGTTTCTGCTGCTATAATTGTTCCTTTGTAGTTTTTTCCATGATGTTTTTGCAATGTTTTTGACTGTGTTTATTAAAGTCAGCACATCAAAAAGGATCAAAGGGAAAGTGAGTGAGAACCAAAGAAACCCCAAGTGTGTTGTCTCATTGGGGAGTTATGCAGATTCGCATAAACAAGTGCAAATTGTTGAGGTTTTAATGAAAATTTTCTACAATTATTTTATCTTAAGTCATTCTATACAATAACATCTGTACAGCAGATGGCTATACTGTAGCAAGGCAATGCTCCTTTTTCTCTCTCTGTTTAATAGTACATCTGAGATGACTACTTTTGTCACTGTGCTCAATTTGGTTCAGCAAATAATTTGAAAAGTGCAGCTGCTGCAGATGGTCACAATAGTTATATAAACTGTAAAATCAAAGACACAGTTAGGTATTTCTGTATTAGATTCAAACTATAAAAATCTGACATTAACTCTATTGAGCTCAAAGATACACTATAAAAAAGTTTAGTTCAACGCAGAACGATGTCACTTGCAGAATACAAAAAGAAATATAACTACTGGTAGGAGGGTTTTTTTGGGGGAGGCAGTGAGGAATACTTTTTACCACTCATCAAAAATACACCCTGCATGTGTATTTGAGTATATTTCATCCAGGTTGCAAAGCATGACTTTTTAAGATATTCAACTATATGGTGAAATTAATGTTCAAAGCTTAAAAATGATATTTGGCTTTTTAAAAAGTTTTGCTTCGCTATAAATTAATTTTTGAAAAATATGCGATAATCTCTCAATTATAATTTCCCAGAAATCAGCCATTAGCAATAGCTAGAACGTAACACCTTATTTTATTTGATTATTAATTAATGATTATTCTGCTAATGTTGTTATCTTCTTAAACTGTTTGAGCATGCTGCTGCATGAAGGAGAAATGGAGAGAAAAGTGATTTGGCATTCATTATGTTCTCATAATAAAATTGTTCCTATTAAATAGCTAACTTCAATTTGATGTGATTTGTTGACACAAGTAACTACTTGAGAACGTTAGTTGGACACTACACATTAGACTTGTATAAAGTATGTCTTTGTAGGAGCTATAGTTTCTATTTCTGTGTTTAACTAGATTGAAGGGCATAATTGTAAAAGGGATAGGGCTATGTAGTTTTTCCAGTATGAAGGGGAAAAAAAACAAGTTACAAAAGCAGAATGAGTCCACTATCTTGTAGAACTCAGAGAGAGGATTTTAATGACATTATAGAGATGTTTATTGAGGACAGGCACCATTAAAAGTGGGTAAAATGTGAGTAGCAAACAAATAAAACAAGACAAAAAAAGGACCTAGAATTGAGGACAGTCCATTTAAATTCTTTCCCTCTGTTTGTGTCCTAACCTTTCCCTGCTATGATTAAGGTACAACTGGAAAGGCGTGGGAACCGGCCAGTGTTGTCTGGGTTGCAATTTATTTGTGGATAAATCAGACACTGTAGCCTCCAGTGTTTCATAGTCTTTCATGTCCCACGGACCTTACATTTTTCATTTCTAACTTTTAAGACAATAAAAAAATTACAGTGCTTTTAGCTGGCTTGGTCACAAATATTTCTGGTGAGAAAGAAATAAATCATCTACTTTTTGGCCTAAAATTCGTACTTCTCAACCATAAAACTTTTCCTTTATCTCTTAAACTACTGTGCCCATACTGGCTATATGGAAGTGCGTTCCAGGGAGTCTCCAGCTGCCACTTAACTACTTTTTAGTAAGCAACTAAGTTGCAGAGAGTTTTAGGATTTACACTATCCCTCTAGCCCCAATTCTTTCCTGCAAATTAAAGTGGAAAAAAATGTTTCCTTTTTGCTTTTACTTTTCAAAGTACAATTTCTGGCATTGTGCCCTGGACTCTACAGTAGCAGGTTCTGTGTTTGAAAACTGCTACTTCCCACCTGTACCTTGTCTTTTCTCTTCCCCGCCTCCCATTCCTTCTGCCTACCCTTTTTCAGTGTGAAAAAGCACATTAACACTTCAGTCATGGTAACAAAAGAGAAAGGTAGACGTCACTGCCTGTTAATTTCTCACCTCTCCACTCATCAGTGCCATCCCGTTTGCAGAGTCCACACCACCCTTTGCTAGGCTAGGTGCTGTCCTTGCAAAGCAGAACCTTGGTTTTTGCTACACTTTGTGTAGCATACCTGCCACCTGAACAATTTCTCTCTTTTTAAATAAATTGTTACCAGTGACTTAATATAGTGCATCGGAATCATCTGCAGAGCTTTTGGAACACAGATTTCTGGGCTCCATGCCCAGAGTTGTCGATTCAGTAGGTCAGGGGTGGGATCTGAAACTTGGCATTTCTAACAAGTTCCCAGGTGATGCTGATGCTGTTGGTTCTGAGACCGTGCTTTGAGAAACACTGCTCTAAGGGTTCACAAAACTTGATACTCCACTGTTCCATTAGGCTATTTTAGGTAAAAAGGAATTTAGAAGTGGATGATTTTACAGACATTTGTAGGAACTGCCCAAAGAGATGGATACCAACAGTTTCATTTAGGGTGTTAAAATATGTAGGTTCAAAGGATTTGTTATGAAATTAGCTCTTAAAATAAGGTCACAAACCAGAAATGTCCCCCTCTGTAATGGTCCTTAAAACTTTTAACCTCTACATAATGTAAATCTTCAAAATTATGCATTTTCAAATGCCAACGAATCATATTATCAACTCCCTTTCCCCCTTTCTGTGACTTACCAGGTACTTTTTGTGTTGCTTTGACATTAAGGCTTCCACTGAGGGTTGACAAAGATGCTAACAGGCACGGTTTACTAGGATGGGGGACAGTTTCCATGGAGACCACAATCTGAGTAGTATGGACAGAAATTTTCTGAAAGCAAGAAACAGTTCTCCACATGTTTTCTTGAAATGGAATTTTCTGTGCTCCATCACCATGAACTTTAGGTTTTGACAATTTTCCACGGTAACATTTTGAGGTTGGAAACCCATCCTTATTCAGTGTGGTGTCCAGTGGGGCTGAAGTTTCTTTGCTGTGTGCACTTCTTATCTTCTTTAATAAATTGTTTATCTGATCCAACTTGGTAAAACTCAGGTTTGCTTTCAAAGGCTTTGATATGTCCAAGTTGATGTCTGCTATAGAATTGAAAACAAGAAGAAAATTACTGAAGCTCTGTCATTAAATAGAAGCCCTTGCTTCCCTGTCAAGCTTCTGTTTAAGTGTCCCCACACTTGTATGGTGGACTCATTAGGATGCCAGGTGTTAGAATTCTTTTACTCGTCATCTAACTATTCTTTCCATGTGGTTACTTGAAGGAACACTTTCCCTGGACTACTTAAGTGCCTTCCTTCCTGTCTCAATCCATGTGACTGTTCCTGATAGAGTGAAGGCCATGCATGGACATTTATTTCTGCCCTCCCACTCTGAGTCAAAATTAAGCAGCTATTTTAGTTTGTTACTGGAACTGGCATTCTTTCCTCCACGGTAAAAGGACTTCCCCTAGGATCTAGCACAACGTTTGACACAATTACCGGTGTCAATAAATATCTGTCCAACTGACTAGCTGAAGGAGCCTTCCCTACCTCATTCCCTGATCAAGTACAGGCAGAGAAGCTTTGCTTCCCCTTTGTGCTCTGCTGAGAACCAGAAGAGTCCCTTACATCTTCCCTAAATTCTGCATTCTAAAATATTTAAATACCCCATTCAATGTACCATGTGTACACGGAGATCTCTTCAAACCTATAGTTCATTTTATATGCACCACGTACCAGTTGTCCTTATTTGCTACTCAGCACCTGACATCGAAACTGATCAGCTTTAATTTTCTGTTTTTGCCTTCTTTTGTTTTCATTATCAGTAAGACCTAAGACTATAATCATTGTGAAGGCAGGGCATGTTATACGTCTTTATACCCAGTGCCTGGCATACTGTGTCTCGCCTATGTTTGAGTATAACTGAACCTAACAGGTGTTCTTTTCACTGGAGACGGAGTATACACAAGACACAATCCCAGATGAAGCTAACGGCAAGGTTATTAAGCAGATAAAGTTAGTTTCTATACCGTTCTTCATAAGGAGGACCTCTTCTCACCTGCCTGAGGTGTTAGCACCTTACAATTTTCTCCTGGCCACCCATGTTCCCTCAGGGTGCAACCTTCTTTAAGTGTGCCTTCTCTGTGTTTCTTTAACCGGGCCAGCGAAACTCTGAGAGTCACGTGTCTAGCTAGTTGTCCACCAGAAAGGATCAGACATCTCGGTCACCCTTTGCAATACCAAAGTGCTCCCTGCTCCCCATATTTTTTTAAACAGAAAAAACATCATAACTTAAAGGAATTTTTTTTTTACCTCCTATTGACAGGTTAACTCACCCACTATACAAGCTACCTAATTAAAGTGTATAATTCGATGGTTTTTAGTAAACTCACAAGATTGTGCAATTTTTGCCTCTATCTACTTCCAGAACATTATCATGGCCACACCGAACATAATCCCAAACCACTTAGGAGTCCCTGCCCACCCATTCATTACCTCTAGCCTCAGGCAACCACTAATCTAATTTCTGTTTCAATAGATTTGCCTATTCTAGACATTTCGTATAAACAGAATTACAAAATATCTTGCCTTGTGTATCTGGTTTCTTTCAGTGTAGTAAAAGTTTTTAAGGTTCATTCCTATTGAAACATGTATCATTAGTACTTTATTCCTTTTCATGGCTGAATAATACTCCCTTATATGGATATACCACATTTTGTTCATCTGCTAACAGTTAAGGGACATTTGAGTTGTTTCCACTCGTTGGCTATTATAAATAATGCCATTATGAGAATTCATGTGCAGTTTTATGTAATCTTTTGTTTTGTTTTGTTTTGTTTTTGTAATCATGTTTTCAGTTCTCTTGGTATCTACCTAGGAGTGGGATTGCTGGGTCATATTTGATTACAGTCATCTTAGGGGGTATGAAGTGGTAGCCCATTGTGATTTTGATTTGTATTTTCCTAATGATGAGTGATGTTGAATGCTTTTTTATATGCTTATTGACCATATGTATATATTCTTGGAGAAACATTAATTTATAACCTTTGCTCATTTTAAAATTAGATTATCTTTTTATTATTGAATTATAGGAGTTCTTTATATCTGCATATAAGTTCCTACCAAATATAGGATTCACAAACATTTCCTCCCATTCTATGGGTGGTCTTTTCAGTTTTTTGATGGTATTGTCTGTAGCACAAAAGACTAATTTTTGTGAAGTCCAGTTTATTTATTATTTTGTTTGTGCTTTTAGGGTCATATTAAGAAACCATTGCTAACCCAAGGTCACAAAGGTTGACACTTACGTTTTCTTTTATAAGTTTCATTAAAACTATGAAAACTACATTTAGGTCTATGATTGTTTTTTTTTTTTTAAGATTTTGCTTATTTATTTTTGTGGGAGAGAGAGAGAGAGTGTGTGTGTGTGCACAAGCACAAGTGCAGGGGAGGGACAGATGGTGAAGCAGACTCCCCACTGAGCATGGAGCCCAAGGTGGACAGGACTCGACCCCAGGACCCTGGGATCATGTGCTGAGCTGAAAGCAGATGATTAACTGACTGAGCCACCCAGGTGTCCTAGGTCTATGATTGCTGCTGCATTAACTTTTGAGTACTATGTGAGGAAGGGGTTGAACTTTATTCTTCTTCGGGGGAGTATCTGGTTATACCAGCCCCACATATTGGAAGGCATTATTTCTGATTTGTAGATTTTGGAGTACTGAAAGAAGCTGGTGGGCAAAATCCTTTAGGAAAATTGAATGGTTCAAATGACCCATACATTTATTTGGTCTGCCTACCTACCCTTTCATGTGGGTTTCCAAATTCTGTGGCCTCACAGTAAATAATACCACCTTTACAACAAGGAAAAAAGAGAACAACCTTAACAGATGAAAGAAGCAACAGGAAACCGAAACAAAAGCTACAGCAGATAGAAGACTCAAATGTGGTGGCCAGAGCGATCTGCTTTTGTCTGGATTTATAACATGCAGACTTAAACTAAGGGTCTGAAGTGTTCCTTCTGTAGCCATAGAACCAATTGAATGATCCATTCAGGAAGCTGCCCAAAAAGCCACCTAAGCCAACTGCTGACCCTATGGGATCCATTTCCCCTACTCTAGACTGTCAAAGTACCAGTGGAATGGTATATAGATATAGATAGATATGTGTATCTATATCTGTATATATCTGCCAAGAGTTGCTTGACTACTACCTTGATATGGATCCTATTGCAGGTATCACTGTGGTTCCAGTGACATAGGAAAAACCATTTAAACCTCTTAGCCCTTGAGTCACTTGCTCCAGGAAATCTTTCTTGACCCTGTGGCCAAGAAAGATGCTGCTCATCCACTGCTTCTAGAATACCCTGTTGCATGGTGCCTCATCAGGCATCTATTTATATTATTTTTAGAGTTACCTTCTTAGGTATCTGTCACAGTCCAGTGAACTGTGAGCTCCTGGACAATAGGGCCTGCCCTACGTCTTAATATTCTGAGTGCCTGAACTACTGTCTGGTCCACAGTGAGTACTAAGTGGGTATTTAATGATGTGATGAAGGAAAAAAAAAAAACCAAATGAATTTTTCCTTTCTATCGAACTTTCATAGGCTCATCAAATCATTTTATCTAAAACATTCTATTTATTCCTCTTGGACATGCGCTATCCCCTGTCTCAGTTAATGGCTCTACAATCTACCAAGTGACTCAAATCAGAAATCTGACTTTTTGACCCATCTCATGTTCTTTTCCTGGTCCAAATCCACTCAAAGATTAAGTTCTATCAATTTTACTTCCAAAATATTGCTTGAATCCAATCTCCTTCTCTCCAGCATTCCAGCCAGTTCCCATTTTTTCCCTCCATGGCTTTGATATTATTCAGCTATTATGAAACCTCTTAAATGATTTCTCTGTCAGTTAATCCAGTCTCCAGAGTAACTTCCAAATGATTTGCTTCAAATGCAATCCTGATTGCTCACTCCTATTTAAAACTCTTTATTGGCTCTTCTTTACCTATGGTATAAAAGACTAAGCTCCTTTTAGAATAGAAAAAAGGCCCTGCCTTTCTTTATCTGTAGCCATTGCCCGCCTCACACATTAAGATTCTAGAAATATCACAGAGTTTATAGAGCCTGCTTCCCCCAGCTCCTGCTAAGTTATACCACTATGCCTTTATTCATGCTGCTCCTTTTCTACTCCTTTCTTCGCCTAATGCCTAATGTTCAGGATACTCAGCGTTTTCTAAAAAAAGTTGGTCCACAAAGCTGGCCTTGCCCAACTACCTTTTTGTGAGATTGTATCTCACCAATCAAGAAGTTCCTTGAGAGGAGCAGCAAGATGGCGGAGGAGTAGGAGACCGATTATCATCGGGTCCCAGGAATTCACCCAGATAGCTATCAAACTATTCTGAACACCTACAAATTCTACCGGAGATCGAAGAGAAGAAGAGCAGCAAGTCTAGGAACAGAAAATCGACCACTTTCTGGAAGGTAGGACGTGCGGAGAAGTGAATCTGCGGCGACGGGAAGATAGACCCCGGGGGGAGGGGCCGGCTGCCGGCAAGGGAGCGAGCAGCGGAGCACAGACTCGGAACTGTGAGAAGTCGGCTCCACTGAGGGACGTCGCCCCAGAGACCAAGCGGGGGGTGAAACCCCTGCAGGGACAGTGTGGTCTCAGGACCCACGGGGACACAAAAAGGGGTGTCTGAGCACGACCGAGCTCCCAGGTATCAGAGAGAAGCCAGCGGGAGAGACGGAGCTGAACAGAGGCGTCTCTCATCTCGGTGATACCTTGGGCTGGGATCTGAAGCACAGCCGGGCCACTGCTCTGTGAGCGGGGACCCCACGGGCGGCAGACCCAGAGAGACCCCCTGCTTCCTCCTCTGGGAGGAGCGGCACGGGAGCAGCTGCAGGAATCTGCCGGGTTCGGAGATTCTAAATGGGGCTGCGCCAGAGA